>OX333071.1:67346701-67372970 GCA_946863875.1 Alloplasta piceator
TTCTTGAAACGCCATAATCAGGACCGATATTTCCTATGCATTCTCCATATGACAAAAGAAATCTGATAAAAAATTCAGAATAATAAATCTTCTCAAACAACCTTGAGATCGAAAAATTCCTTCATCTTTTTTTTCTTCTGATAGTAAAGTTTGTCGAGCTGTCGTCTCTTGAGCGAACTGTCTTGAAAAACTCCGTCTTCCACTGCCTGGAAAAGAGTTTTAACGAAGTACAGAAATTCCACAAACTTTCATTCTTCTGTTCGAAGATTATAAATTTTTCATTACGTTAGGATCGAGATTCTCGTACGCCAATTGAAAGTCCTTGTGGTCCTGTAAAACCGTGTGCATTCTCCTTTTGTCACCGGAAATGACATCATTAATGATACCACGATATTCCTTGACGTCCGTCACGAGACTCTGGAGGTCCTTTGACACTCTCTTCTTTAGTTTTGCTGCCTCGAGAACTCGAACTTTTCTGTCTCTCGCTGAATTTGAATTGAATTTTCCAATTTTTTCGCACTTTGTGATTTATCAACATTTTTTTTTTTTTTTTTTTTTTTTTGAATCGTCAATGGCGATAAATTCGAAAGGCTACTTTGAAAATATCTTGAAATAATGCATTCTATCCATTTTTCGAAATTTAAACACAATTGGGAAATAAATTTTATATTGTTGATAGTTGAAAAAGTAGAATGGCGACTTTTGTCAAAATTGTTCGTCAAGTCAACTTTACAGGAGTGTTATTTCTCTTTGTTTTGCATTTTTAACTCAATCGAATTGGGGATGAAAAGGGGAAAAAAAATCACCGTGTAACTTGAGAATCCCTCTGTACTGATTCATCTTGTCCCTGATCGTCCAACTGTCGTCCTTCATTCCGTGTATCTTTACGTACTTTGCGGACAACATATTTGCTGGATTTCCTTTTTCTTTGGTCCGTTTAGCCCCGAATTTTATTCCGTCGATCCCAGAGAGGGAGAGAGAAATAAAGATAGAGGGTTTCTTATCGCTTTCCGGATACAGACGCGCAGCGCGTCAGAGAACTGAAAAATCGTGGTTAAGACGAATAACGTTTGGGAAGAGAGATGTAGGAAGGGAGGAAAAAAGGGAGGTTGATGGATTGGCATTCGCGGCAAACTTCTTGTCAAGTCGAAGATCGAGCGCTGGAACTCGGTGTTTTAACTTCCCTGAAGTATCAGTCACTTGTTTCGAAGCCTCTTTCGAGGTCCCCGTTACATTTACATCGATGGCATTAAAGAAGTTTGCTCTACGATACACTTTGCAGAATAAACATTGAAAAAGAAAAAAAAACCACACGTGCATTTTTTCAGGTCGGAAATCAATCAATAGCACTTTTTGTCAAGTAAATTTTAAGTCAAATAAAAATATATTTAAAGGAATCAAAATCTATAACGCTGTTGGCAATTAAAAATAATCGTAACAAGTTAGGGATGCTCGATTCTTTGGAAAGAACCGATTCTCCAATCGATTCTGAATCGAATCAAGAAAATCGATTTTCATGAAAAATCGAACTCAAAGAATCGATTTTTAAATCGTAATAAAAATTAATTGCTAATTAAAGCTTACGTAAGTGTTTATTGTTTTTGTTATGGAAAATGATTAAATTGGATTAATTTATTTTTTATACAAAATGATGAAAACTAATAAATTCAAAGCAGTTTCCATTCTGGCTAAACATAGTTTTATTATTTTACACATTTGCACTTCTTAATATATTCTTAAAAAAATAATGAAGATATTTAACAAATCAGACTTTTTTTTTATTAAGTTTCTATTGTTTTACGATATTTTGTATATTTTTACTTTCGCTTATGTTTTTTGTCGGATCATGTTTTCTATATTTTAACTTTTAATTTTTTTTACTCTTTTCCTCACGTTCTAACATTTTCGCATACTTTTTTTTTTCTTTTAACCTTGACCGTTGATGTTTCATAGACTTATGTCAATCTTTATTTAATTGCCAATCTTCAATGGATAATGAAATTGACGAAAAATCGAATTTTCGATTTTTAAGGTCAAGAATCGATTCACCTAAAGATCGAAAAAGAAAGAATTGATTCCATAAGCTTTTGGTACATCATCTCTAAGACATTAAAGCATCTTTTAAGCAAAAGAAAAAACTTTTTTCAATTTTCTGAAAATCTAAGAGTGCTTCAACCCATCAACTCCAAACAAATTTCGTCTGTGATCCTGTGCTCCTTTTTCTATGCGTCGAAATTAAAATTACCAGTAGATTTTGGCAGTTCATTTCCAAATTAATATCGATTATTCTTGCTTTTGGGCTACTTTAACGAGTTATACGTAGTCAAGGGGCCGAGAAATGTGTTTTTGTCTGGAACGACATTCAAATTTATCAATGCAAACATTTAGGTACATATTTTGGTAACTTTTAATATTTATTTGAAATTTTCCTTTTAAAAAAATAATGATTCTTGAAGGCGCTGCAGCCGGTCTTAGGGAGACCAATATTTGTGGATTGAATCGTCCAAAATAAAAACAAATCGGAAATTTGCACATCGCATCCTCAGTATTTTTTCGTATTTACAAATCCTCCTCTATGAAGAAATGTTAGCAAATTTTTGTAAATGTTAGCTGTCACAGTTTTGGCTTCCTTATAGAGGAAGCTTTGTAAATACGAAAAAATACTCTGGAAACGATGTGCAAATTTCCGATTTGCAAATTTTTTTTACTACCTCTGGTTATCGGAGTAATAAAACGGCAGCTCCGTATCGTAAAATTTTCGATCAAGTTTTTTTTTTTTAATTTCACAATTGTATAAAATTTGCATAGCTCAAGCGATTTTTGCAAAATTGAATACCAAGTAACTTCTTTCATTAAACTACCATTATAGAAATTTTTAGCCTGATATAACGAAATATGTGCAAGCTAGAGCGATCATGCATTTTTTCCAAAAAAAATAAAAATTTTATAAAGCGCGAACCCCTTGAGCAATTTTCGCGAAATTCAATACCAACAATATTTTTCACCCAAACTATCGGTATAATTTTTTTAAACCCGATATCGCAAAATTTGCGGACGCTAAAGCGATCAAGCTTTTTCTTTGAAAATTTCAACATCGCATAAAATTTGCACGGTTCAAGCGATTTTTGCAAAATTGAATACCAAGTAACTTCTTTCATTAAACCACCATTATAAAAAATTTGAGCGTGATATCGCGAAATATGATGTGCAAGCTAGAGCGATCACGCGCTTTTTGCAAAAAATTCAAAATTTTGTCAATCGCAAACCCCTTGATCGATTTTTGCGAAATTAAATAGCAATAATCGTAAACATTCAAACTATCTGTATAATATTTTTTAACCCGATATCTCAAAATTTGCGAACGCTAGAGCAACCACGCTCTTTTTTTTGAAAATTTAAAAGTCGCATAAAATTCGCACACGGCGCTGAATTTTTGCAAAATTCTAATTTGGTCTTGAGCTATAGATGTTCGAATTTTTCGATGCAGCGACACACACATACATACATACATACATCCGGACATTTTTTAAAAATATGATTTCTCGATGTTTTAGGACATTTTGAACATACTGACATGAAAATCTCAAAAACAAAAAATTTCACGAAAACAAAGCTTCCTCTATGAGGAAGCAAAAATAAAGATTTCGCTAATATAAGGTACAATTCAGTATTCAATTGAAGGAATAAGTAAAATATTTATTCTCAACAAAATGGCGGCTTCTCGAAGACTGAATAACCATTTAGAAAAGAAGGGTATTCTTGAAAAAAAAATTATAAAGTTTCCATTGTACAGAGTAAACTTTTAGTATTTCTCATTCGTGCCAGCAGATTCTGAAACTTTGTAATACTGCACAATGGAGGTGCAAGCGTATTATTCTCGCGCGTAATTGAGCTAACTATGTACGCGAGTATGACCTGCTTTCCATTATACATATATATAGATATACATCTACTTGTGTCGAACACAAAAGCTTCAATTCTCGTTCTCGTGTTCACTAAAGGGTAAAGAACATGGTGGAGCAGAACTCCTCGGGTTGTAAGCGTGTGACGTTGAGTTTCGATTCTCGAATTACGCATTCTATACATGAAGCATTCCACACCAAGTGGGCCACTAAAAAATCGTGTGATCTCGAAATATTATGAAACATTTTTTTAAAGGTTTTTTGAGTGTCAAAAGCAAGCAGAATTTTTTTCAGATTTTTGAATCTGATTTTACACCCCCAATTTGGATACGAATATTTTTATTTCTTTTTTTTTCGATTCATTTTACATGCGAAACGATCCATTGCCCAAAAAAACACCTCTACATAAAATATAGGTTTTCGAATATATTTTATGATCTCATCCATTTCGAAGCTGTCCAGAATCCTTTTCGTGTATTTTTCAGCGAAACAAGGCAATAATATTTTTTGTTCGTCGAGTTCGCAGTTTCCAATTTTCCTGCAACTTCGAGAGAACTTTCGTTGATTTCGCAACAAACCACAGAAAAATTGGCATGATGGAGAATCCATATGTTTTCTGAGCTTGACTGATGAAGACACTTGCGACTTAGGACAAATATTCGATGTTATCCAACGCCCCCATTAAATTTATTAAAAAAACATTAAATTTCAGCGTGGGGTTAAAGTCAAAAGTTGGGAACTCACAAAATACTTTGGTATTTCCGAACAATAAACGAATTAACCATACATTGACCTCACACTGATAAGCGGTAAATAATGTATGTTCAATGTTTTTTAAATAAATTTAATGAGGGCGTTGGATAACATCGAATATTTGTCCTAAGTCGCAAGTGTTTTCATCAGTTAAGCTCAGAAACCACTTGGAAGATATGGATTCTCCATCATGCCAATTTTACTGTGATTTGTTGTGAAATCAACGAAAGTTCTCTCGAAGTTGTAGGAAAATTGGAAACTGCGAACTCGAGGAAAAAAAATATTATTGCCTTGTTTCGCTGAATAATACACGAAAAGGGATCTGGAGAGCTTCAAAAAAGATGAGATTATAAAATATATTCAAAAATCTAAATTTTATGCAGAGGTGTTGTTTTTTGTGCAATGGATTGTTTCACATGTAAAATAAATCGAAAAAAAAACATTCGTATCCAAATTGGGGGTGTAAAATCAGATTGAAATATCTGAAAAATATCTGCTTTTGACACTCGAATAACCTTTAAAAAAATGTTTCATAATATTTCGAGATCACACGATTTTATATTGGTCCACTTGGTGTGGAATGCTTCATATATGGAGTTACCCTTCGGCTGAAAGAGATGAGAGAAAGCTCACGAGTGATTTTAGATTGGCCCTTCGCTCTCTCTCGTCTCTCTTTCCTCTTCGTAGGATGATATGCTTGGGCTTCGTTACCATAAATCAACGTTACGTCTTGGGTGAGGAGCTACGAAGAGCGACTTCGTTGACGAGTACTCTTGGTAAAGCTTAATGAGTTGATACGATAAAGCTTAGGGGAGAGGGAAACGCCATCAGGAGAAGCATAGGAAGAGAGACAAAGCGGAGTAGAAAAGGAGAGAGAGAGAGAGAAAAGGGAAATGCTAGGAAAGACACAGGAAGAAAGGGAAAGAGGGTGGAGAAAGTATTGGAAGAGAGAAAACGAAAAACAAGGAAAAGGGGATGAAAATTCAATACGGAGATGCGAGTTGATTGGGGTAAGAGAATTTTGAGCTTTTGGATGGCTTTTTATCGGCAGTGAAACGGAACCCTTTCCTCCATTAGTGACGAGGCAGAGATTGCTGGCAGGAGCTTCTAAAAGTCTTTGAGAGATGGCAACAGATGCCGTCGGGATGCACGAGAGAGAAAGAGAGCTGGATAAGGATGAAGGCCAGGGCGCAACTTTGCCTTGTGCGGGAATGTTATTAAAATCACTGTCGAAGACCCGTTCAGGGTCTCTCCGGTGAAGGATATTAATTAAGAGTCAAGCCCTACGTTGGTTAACGTCAAACAAAGAGTTTCCGCGAAGCGTATGGGGTTCCGGGTTTCTTTTCCCGACGAGAATCGAGGTTGCACGGTGGGCTTTCAGCCCTGCTGTTGGTCCTTCCTCCTCTGCCTTTGTTTGATCGTCCAGCTCCCATAAAGACTCCTCCCTCTTTCTCTCTGGTAAAACGCGAACCACACTATGAGAATTCTGCACGAGTTACTTCAAACACTTTGGTATACATTGTGGACACGGAGCAAATACTGGGTCAAAATGGGTGGAAAAAACACGCTACTACTAAACGCGAATAAAGCTCGCTTTCGAGAATATACCGTTTGTCGAGATTCCTCGGTACAGCCATTAAAATGCACCGTCACGAGGAGCTTGTAACATGAGCTGGAGAACATTTTTTGAAAGATAAGAGGAGAAATCGAAGTCAGGAAATTGGAATAAAGTACGAAAGTGCGATAAGAACATCAAATATATATATATATTAGGCTGTTTCAAAAAAAAAAAAATCGATTTTTCAACGGGCCACACCTGAAATAATTAGTTTAGATAGAAAAAAAATAGACTAGCACCTCAATTCTTCGGGAATCCAGAATAAATCAAACTGAACGAACTTCAGCTACCTAACGCATTTTTTTAAAAGGAGTTTATCCAAGTTTCTATTCGATTTTTAAAGGCATACCCATAATGCAAATGATTTTTTCACTTATTATGAATCAACCAAAACGTTCATTATTATTACTAATAACAGATCATAGTTGTAAAATAAAAAGAAAAAAGACTTATTATAAACAATATAGTTATGAAAAATAGTGAAATAATATAGTGAAAATACGTTTGGGACCCGATTTAAATATAAATTAAAATGATGAAATTGAATTCAAAAAAAAGGAAAAAAAAATGAAAAATCAATTGCGGTGTATCTTCCACTCAATATAAAATGCTCATCTTTTGACAGCATTTTTTTCTATCTAAACTAACTATTTCAGGTGTGGCCCGTTAAAAAATAAAAAAAAATTTTTTTTATACAGCCTAATATATATATATATATATTTTTTTAAATTATAGTTCAATATCAGTCTCATTTCTCTTCTGTTCAATCATCAGACATTTCCTTTATTAACTTCATTAAAAGCTGACATCCAAGTCAACGACTAATTGGAAATGAAAATGAGAGAAAAATCCTTTGAGAGCGTCTGGGAAGAATTAATCGTGTTTATCGGTTTTTAATTAAACGTCACCGTTGACGAGAGGAAGCCGTGAACGGAAGGAGAGCTTGAAGTAAATAGGTTTATCGGTGGAGAAATCGATGACCTGATGAGTTTTCTCGTGTTTGAGAGTCGTGGGAATCCGCTACTTTGTTGTTTGGTCAAGACGCGCAGGACTGAAATCACTGTTCAGATTATCTCTCCATTCCTTTCTCTTCCTTTTTTCCCTCTCTCTTGATAAAAGTTTTCGATGAACATAGCACGTCTTTCCGACAATTTCACTATTTATTTAATGTGCGGAAGGGTATATATATGAGGCATTCCACACCGATTCAATCTGGGCCTGACTCTTCACCTTTCCGATTTTGTCGGCAATTTTTTATGGTTTTGTAGTACGTCTAAAGAGCACTCTGGAATTTTTTCAGATTCTTTTGGAGCGATTTGACTTGACTATAATTTTATAAACAAATTATTTTTAACCCAAATTTAAAAATCTGAAAAAAATCACTAAAATTCCGTTTTTTATATGAAGAATTTCAAGCGTCGGGTCAAAGTTTCCTTCTATTGATGATGAGCTTTTTCGAATTTTTTTTTTTTAAGAAGGTGGGCTCTGAATTAAGTGGGCCGTTATCCAAACATTTTTGTATGATTTGAAGGTGTTTTAAAAAATGTTTGGATAAGGGCCCACTTAATTCAGGTTTCTCTTTCTATTTTTTTTTTTCGAAAAGATTTGTTATAATCAGAAGGGAACCCCTGCCCACTTTGGTTCAACGCGTAAAATTTTTCATATAAAAAACGGGATTTTTGTGAGAATTCCAGTTTTTTTCAAATTAAAGTAAAAAAAAAATGTTTAATCGAACGAGAGACCTGAATTGAGTGGACCTTTATCCAAACATTTTTTTAAACACCTTCAATTTATACAAAAATGTTTGAATAACGGCCCACTCAATTCAGGTTCCTCGTTCTAATTAAAAATAAACGTTTTCTCGAAAAAGCTTGTTATAAACAGAAGGAAAGCCCGCCCACTTTGGCTCAATGTTTGACATTTTTCATATAAAAAAAAAGAATTTTTGTACTTTTTTCAGATTTTTGGGCGAAAAATAATTTGTTTATAAAATTATAGTCACGTCAAATTTCTCAAAAAAAAAAAAAAAACTGAAAAATATTCCGAGTGCTTTTCAGAGGTACTACAAAACCATAAAAAATCGCGAACAAAATCGGAGAGGTGAAGGGTCAGACCCAGGTCGAATCGGTGTGGAATGCCCCATATACATGTTTATACAGTTAAATGTGCTAACGAAAGGGAGCAGACAAGAGCAATTCGGTCATTGCTCTCATAACGGAACGTTAAACTCGGCACGAATTTTCCTAATGGAAAAGTAGTACCGACGATGAAAGCAGAAAATTCGGTGTACCGAGAGACGTGAATTTCGGGAGGTCACGTTCCCATCAGACTAAAATCTCTTATCTTATTGCAACCACGAACGGTCCGTCAGACATTTAAGTATAATTTGAAATATACTGAAATATACCAGCGCTTTTTAATAATTCTCTTTTTTTTTTGTACTTTCATCTCTATCCTCTTCAAAAACGACGAAAATGCAAGCTACATTTTTTTAATTCCGACTCCGTTCTGCAACTCAGATAAATTAGAGTCCGTTCGCTTCCATAATTTTTATCCTTGGAATTATCAACTTTTAGAGCAGAAAGTCATCGTTAACTTTTAATTCAACGATGAAGATCACGATTTTTCAATGTTTCAGAAACTTTTCGTCGAACTTCGGAAGGATCGAGGACTCTTTTGTCTCCCTCAATCAATTTTTCCGACAAAGTGTAACCGAAGGTTTCCCTGGGTTTTAAGAACGCCCCCAACGTTTGCCTCAACCTCTCGGTGAACTCTTGCAACGTCGACAATCAGGAGCGTTGGTGGCGAGCAAACAGAGACGAAGCCACGAAATGCTCGTTCAGCTGGAAGTCATTACTACGGAATGTAATAAGGACGTTCGCTGTTTCGTAACGTCGAGAATAAAGAGAGGTAAGGTACATGAACGAGGGGAGAGGACAAAAAACATTCTGAGCGGAGAATGATTCCACGGGGAAACTCGTGAAGAGTTCTAGGAGAATTCAGACAGAACATTGAGAACAACATTTAAATGAGGAGTGAGACGAAAGCTTCGAGACGAATTATTTCGTATACTCACTATGCTGAAAATGAAAAAGCCCAACTGGCATCACTTTTCATATCTCGAAACATACGATTTACGCCCTTTTCCACGTTCCCCCTCGATTTTCCTTCATCCGTTTCGCGTTCGAGTACTGCGACTCGCACTCGTTGTCCATGGCATTGCAACATCGTCCATCCTACATTATCCATGGGTCAACCCATCCTAGAAAAACAAAAGCAAAATCAAAATTCAGCTCTCGCTTTTGGTAAATTTTGTTATCACCGAAAATACTTTTGCCTCTTTATGGATATGCATGCAATGCAAAATTGTTCTGCTTGGTTTCGTTGTGGTTAAGGATGTTGAGTCCCTATGAAATCTTTTAATGTTAATTGTTCAATAAATAACTTCTTAATCGTCGTGAAATTTTTACACGACCTCCTGAATACTTCATGTAAAAACATATTAAATTTTCAGAATTCTATCATCATTACTTCAACCTCCTTAAGGGTTAAAATGAAAAATGATGAGAAAATTCTGAAAATTTGGTATGTTTTTGTATGAAGTATTTATAAGAGGTCGTGCAAAAATTTCACGACGATTAGGAAGCTCGTTATTAAAATATCAACATTTTGTTAAGATCAATTTTTTAAACAAATTTAAAAAATATTTATCAATAAACTTCGTTTTGTTTCCGTTGCTTTCAATATAGTGTAGATATTAAAATATTAAGAGGTCAAAAAAAAACTTATCGCAAAGTTATATCAGTTTCCATAAACTACATTTAATTTAATTTAATTTGTTAATGTTAATTGTTCGATAACGAGCTTCCTAATCGTCGTGAAATTTTTACACGACCTCTTAAATAATTCATCCAAAAACATACCAAATTTTCAGAATTTTCTCATCATTTGCGATTTGGGACTAAACATTCTTAATTTCCTCACGATTTTCAATTGAAAGTTCGGAATCCTTGAGACATTTTTTTTTCAATCATCTGCCGTGAAACTTCTGGATTGCGAAATAAGGGATGACATATCAAAGCAGAGACTCATTTCACGGAGATTGCCGTCGATTTTACGCGAAATGTCCCGTATGTACCTTTTCTATGTATGGATAGAGAACTGTACGTACATAGAGATTATATATACATGGAGCATTCCACGTGAAATTACGCTGTCATCGGCCTGACCTCGGATTTTGATGTCCAATGAATTGTGGGTTTCGTTTGGCCCGAAATATGACCTCAAATTTTTAGAAACTTTTATTTCATTCTTTAGGGGTTGCCCGAGCTAAAAAATAATTAAATTGACGGAAAACGAAAAGAGGTGTCTTTTTCAAATTAATGAAATTTTTTCACAGGAACTAGGGCCCAAAACAGATATTTTCGTCATAGTTCGATAATGGGCCAAAAATAATTACTATTTGTTTTTTTTTTAAATTCTGTTCGAATCATCCGTTTTCTTTCAGGTCGTCGAGGCTAATCAATTTTCCAAAAATGTTATAGTTTCACTCTTAAACCAAGAAAAAAAATCAAGTTTCACAGGAAAAATATTTTTGTTGTTATTCTCACTACAAGAAATAATAAAAATAAGAAATTATTTTAAAAAATTAAAATACAAAAAAAATAGTAATTATTTTTGGCCCATTATCGAACTATGACGAAAATGGCAGTTTTGAGCCCTAGTTTCTGTGAAAAAAATTGAATTAATTTGAAAAAGGCTTCCCTTTTTGTTTTCCCTCAATTTATCGATTTTTTAGCTCGGACAACCTCTAAAAAATGCAATGAAAATTTCTAAAAAATTGAGGTCATGTTTTGGGCCAAACGAAACCCACAATTCATTGGACATCAAAATCCGAGGGAGTCAGGCCGATGACCGCGTGATTTGACGCGGAATGCCCCATATGTACATGGGTTTATGTACATGTGGCAGGGGTGGAGGGACATATAATATCTATAGGTGCTTCGTTGTCGCACCAGAAGCACGCCACAACGAACACGAACAAACGAAACCGCGCGCGTCTAGCAACGTCGGTTGCCTCTCTCTACCTCTCGAAATTCTCATCCTCGGCTATGCCTCAAGTGCTCAGACCTTGTGTATAGCTCACATATGCGAGTTGTATTCCGTATATACGTACTTTTTCATGGGGGGTTCAGATACGCGCGGAATTTACTCCCAAAGCTCTCCTCGAATCACTCTTGAAATGGAAAAATCACCTACTCACCATTTTTTCTTCGCATTCAAGTTTTCCCCGTGTGTGTAATCGGCATGAGGGTAGAGAAAAAAAATAAAAAGAGAGAGAGAGAGAGTCGAGTTTTAAGGCGGTATTCTGGTCTAGAGACATTTTGAGCGTTTTGTCAAGCTCCATAAAAAAACCAAATATATTTTTACCATTTTTTAAAAATAATATCTTTATTAATAATATTTTGACAATAACGATCAAAATTTTCGAGAACAAAAATAAATCTAAGTTATGAGCTGGTAAAGTTAAGGCTAAAAAAAGGAGGTGTGCTGGCTGACACCATTGCACTGCATTGCACCCCTTCTAGTCATCGGATACAAAATTAGAAAAAAGATTCTTAATTAGTAAGAATAGCGTTATAGGCCTTATCAGAGAAAACGAAAAAAAAAAAATTCGCGAAATGTTGGCTATCTGAATAAAAAAGATGTTTTTCGGCTCTTTTTTCAGTTTTTAATTTTTTTACAATAGTAAAAATTAGGGAAATAAATATTTGTCAGGGAAAATATAAAAAGATAACTCGTAAAAAAAGCGAAACAAGAAGCCCTTCTCAATGAAAAAAGCACGGTGTTGAAGAATTCAAAATTGTTCTTAGGTTATATGACTTATTCCTTCCAAAGATACAATTTAATAAACAATACCAAAGAACGAATAATAATAAACATATGCAATGTTCTTAACGTGTTACTTTTTTTCACAAATCTGAATGGTTTGTCAGGAAATTTTTCAAAAATGTCAAGGAAATTTCAGGGAAATGTCAGGGAATTTTTTTCGTCCGATTTAGTGGCCAGTCTAGAGGATAATCCTTGAAGGTCTGAACTTTAAGAATATGAAAGAAAATTGATTTTTTCAAAATTCTAGACCAGAATACCCCTTAAGAAGAGTTTTGAGAGGGAAATAATGGTTTTGGGTGTTTTATTGCAGGTGGCACGAGGGAACACCATCCTTAAGGAGAACGAGAGGAGACGTTGAGAGATTCGGGAAGGAATTCTGCGGAGTCACGATGCGATATCGAGGAGAAGAGGGGCACTGGGAAATATTGGAAAAACACAAAGATGAATTGATGGGGGAAATACGCGTGAGTATATTCAAATTTGAGTACATTAAAAATATAGTGGAGATCTATTCGTATTTTACGTAATTCTACAAAATTTGGACCTAAGTCTGAGTCACGATTTCATATTGGAGTTGATCATAATTTTTCTAAATTATTGATCGACGAATAAAATTGAGAACTCTTTGCAAACATGTTCAAGCATCCAAACATGGCCAGAAAAATTGACGAGACTGGAACTCGTACCTAAGTCACTATCATATAACGATTTAATACTGAACTTGTTCTTTGTTATTTTGTTCGATTATTCATCGAGTGATAATAATCAGAGCTCTCTACAAAGAGGTTCAGGTATCAAAACTGTGAAAATCGTAGGACCCAGAATTTGTAGCTGAGAAAATAATATGTCACGATTTAATGATGAAATTGTTGTTTCTATGTTTTTTCAAATAGTATCCAAATGGTATTCGAATAGTAGGGCAATAGTTCCAATAAGAAAACTTCTGAAAACAATGATTTTCCATGCGAAGTTGGCATATTGTATTTGAAATTTTTTTTTGTTTCCCAAAATTATGAAGAACTATTCATCAAATATATCAGGACCTGCAGAACCATGTTAGGGTCGGATTTTTTTTCCACATTTTTAATATGCTAGGACATGACATGTTAATTGTAAGTTCACACACATTAATACGATATTGAAGTAGCACGATTTTTTTTATGAGCAGAGAACTTGAATCTTTTTTGGCTTTTTCACAAGACGAGCATTAAGAAATATGGGAAAAGATGAGGAAATCATGAAAATTTATCTAAGCGACTTACCTGCAGAAAAATGTAAATCAGTCATCTAGAATATTTAATATTCAGCAAAAACACCTAAAAATTGCCCAAGTTTACGGAATTTTTCAAAATAGCTATATTTCCATATCCAATAGCTCAAAATCTTAATCGCCATAATATTGTACAATGTTTCAATCAGAGTTGTAAATAATGCATTATTTTGATAATGCATTACTGTATTTATTACCCATTACACTGCATAATGTGAAACGGATAAGTGTACCATTACAAAATACAAAAGTAATGTGTAATGAATGCGTGTGCCATTACAAATAAAAAAGTAATGTGTAATAGATGCATGTGCCATTACAAATAAAAAAGTAATGTGTAATGGATGTATGTGCCATTAGAAATAAAAAAGTAATGTGTAATGGATGCATGTGTCATTACAAATAAAAAAGTAATGTGTAATGGATGCATGTGCCATTACAAATAAAAAAGTAATGTGTAATGGATGCATGCGCCATTACAAATAAAAAAAGTAATGTGTAATGGATGCGTGTTCCAATACAAATAAAAAAGTAATGTGTAATATATGGACGTTCCATTACAAATTACAATTTAAAAAAAAAGTAATTTGCAGTGGAGAATATTCCATTGCGACTAGAAAAATTGCCGTGCTCGTATTAGAAACTTGCAACATTGCTGTCTCATTATTTTATTTCGCTCGCTAAAAGTTCATCCACAATTATCACAAATAATCCATAAAGTAAAAAAAAAATAAACATGCACATTATTTACGCATTCAATAAAGCGACAATTTTTGTATCGGTAACTGGTAATTTTTACTAGCCTGTCTAATAAACATTGTTTAAAGTAATGGGTAACGAATTACTTTTACATTACTATTTTCACAACCCTGGTTTCAATACAGTATCTTGAAAATTGTTCAGGTTTGAGTTTCGCGGTTCAAATTGCTAATTAATCGGTTCGTCCGAATCTCGTGTGCGGTATGAAAAAACAACGAGGAACAAGGCAAAAAAAAAACATATGAGGGGGTATTAAAACGAGTAGGAAGAAGAGAAAGCGCGAGGATCGATTTGTCGTCTACGGTTTACGTCAGTGCCGAATTGAAATGCGAGTTTAATTGGCGTCCTGTCGCGTTATTCTTGTTATTACGCTCGTTACTCCTTCATTCTCTGTTTCTGCATGAATATTTTTACCAGCTCGTTCCAGATATGTATGTTTCCCTCTGCGCGTGTGTGTGCGTGTGTGTGCAGATTTTTTTCAAGCTCTCGCACGTCATCCTCTGAATACATGAATTTCCTCGCTTGTTTGATTTGTTAGCGTATATGCGTAACCTCGATTTTTGTATATATGGGGCATTTCACGTCAAATCACGCGTTCATCAGCCTGACCCCCTCGGATTATGATGTCCAATGAATTGTGGGTTTCGTTTGGCCCAAAATATGACCTCAAATTTTTAGAAATTTTAATTTTATTTTGTAGGGGTTGTCTGAGCTAAAATAGTACATTACATCACGAGGACGTAAAAACATTTTCTGACGAGTGAGGTACGATATTTTATTGCACTCCGTGCGCAAAATGCCACTTTGCACACGCTGCGCATGCTCAAACTGGCACTTTGCGCACTCGTACAATAAAATTTCGTACGATACTAGTGCGAGAAACTTTTTCTCAACTCGTGTGATTACAACATCCGCCTTCGGCTCATGCTGCAAACTCACACTCGTCAGAAAAAGTTTCATCGCACTAGTATCGTAATATACCATTATATCACGAGGTGCAATATGGACGTTTTTACGTCCGCTGTCGGACGTAAAAGCGTCCATTATTGTACTCAGTGATATAAAATCATTACATTGAGGGAAATCATAAAGAGGGCCTTTTTTAAATTAATGAAATTTTTTTCACAGAAGCTAGGGCACAAAACAGATATTTTCGTCATAGTTCGATAATGGGCCAAAAATAATTACTATTTTTTTTATATTTTAATTTTTGTAAATGATTTCTTATTTTTATTGTTTATTGTAGTGAGAATAACAACAACACAAATATTTTTCTTGTGAAATTTGATTTTTTTTTCTTGGTTCAAGAGTGAAACTAAAACATTTTTCGAAAATTGATTGGCCTCGACGACCTGAAATAAAACGGATGATTCAAACACAATTGAAAAAAAAAGGTAATTATTTGTGGCCCATTATCGAACTATAACGAAAATATTTTGTAGGCCTTAGTTACTGTGAAAAAATTTCATTAATTTGAAAAAGGCTCCTCTTTATATTTTCCCTAAGTTTACCCCTCAGTCAATCCCTAAAAAATGAAATAAAAATTTCTAAAAATTTGAGGTCATATTTTGGGCCAAACGAAACTCACAATTCGTTGGACATCAAAATCCGAGAAGGTCAGGCCGATGACCGCGTGATTTGACGTGGAATGCCCCATATATATATAAGTGTGTGTATGTATATCCTTTCGTTGGTATATATGTCTGAGCGGGCTCGTTACAAAAACTGAAAGAGGGATAAATGCAGGCGAAGAACCGGGCGAGGGCGAGAGAGAGGTTGCGCGCGAATTTTACGGTGAAAACATGAAAAATTCAGAGATTTGCCAATATGTATTTTTCCACTCTTCCTCGGTGCTTCACCCTCGAGTTCCTCGCTACCCGATACTGATACACTCGGGAGCATTGTGCCAGGTAGAAAAATGCACGTGCACGGAATTCCGTAATTCGCGATACAAACTACGAATGAAAAAAAAAACCTATCCCGATATCATTTTTCAAAGTTTTCCTTTTTCAATTCGATTCTCCGTCTCTCCACTGTTTTTTTAGCTGGGCATTCGATCCGTGGAAAAAAAAAATAACGGGAGACAGAAAAATTCTTCTTTTTTACATTTCCAGCATTTGTCGATTTTGATCATTCCGTTGTTCTCTGGAAAACTATATTTTAAGGCGGTATTTTTGTCTAGAGACATACATTGTGAGCGCTTTGTCGATCTTGATAAAAAAAAATATTTTTACCAATTTTTTATAATAACATATTTATTAATATTTTGACAATAAACAAAAAAAATCGAGAAAATGAAGAAAATTAAATAAATAAAATTAAATCTTATACAAAATTTTAAAAAATATTCTTAATTATTAGTAAGAATGTCGTTATAGCCTACCTCAGAGAAAACAGAATTTTTTTTTTTCGCAAAATAAGATCTGTCTGAATAAAAAAAGTTGTTTTTTGACACTTTTTTTTTCATATTTTTTAATTTTTTACAATAGTAAGAAAAATAATTTTGATACAAAAGTGGTAGGACCGATAGAGAGTTATACATTGAAGATTGGTAAAACATTTTAAGTAAATCAGTTGAGTAGAATTCGAGATATCGTGTCAAACGTGAATAAAGTAGTTTTGCGAAAAAGTTTGCTGCGTCACTAAAATAGCTAAAACTCCGTGAATTAGTGGAATTAAAAAATTTCCTTTCGAGGATATATTGTCAAAGGGTCTAAACTTTAAGAATATGTAAAAAAAAATGATTTTTTCAAAATTCTAGACCAGAATACCCCCTTAAACGATGGTACATTCGTCCGTGATTGTTTTTTTTTTAGATTTTTGTATCGATTTTCCTCGTCTCCCGAGTTATAAGTTTTAAAATTCGTATATTCTTACTGCAGAAAAATATAAATAATTAACGGATTACATTTATTTTAATTCCGAAAAAGGATACAAGTAGAAGGAACGATGGTATTATTTTTGAATAAATTTCCGGATCTATTCTTTATCGCCAGTTCGTTTCGCCAATTACGCGAAATATTCTTTGTCAAGGGGAAATGAAAAATGAAACAAAATTGCACTTTGTTTCGCGAGGCGCGGACACTTGACATATTTTTTTTTAGCTCGTGAATACCACACACGTTTTTTACCTGCCAATTATAACCGACAGTACTTTGTAGCTTGGGAACGCTCTCTCTCTCTCTCTCTCTCTCTCTCTCTCTCTCTCTCTCTCTCTCTCTCTCTCTCTCTCTCTCTCTCTCTCTCTCTCTCTCTCTCTTTCGTTCTCGCTTTCTCTCTGGTTTTACTCGGCTCTTACTTGAAGCCATATAATTCCTTTTCGGAACAAGAGGGCATCAGCTGGTGCTCTAATCCTGTGGCACAATTTTTGTCCCCAACTCGACGTCGACAGCTCTCTCTCTCTCTCTCTCTCTCTCTCTCTCTCTCTCTCTCTCTCTCTCTCTCTCTCTCTCTCTCTCTCTCTCTCTCTCGCTCTCTCTCTCTCTCTCTCTCTCTCTCTCTCTCTCTCTCTCTCTCTCTCTCTCTCTCTCTCTCTCTCTCTCTCTCTCTCTCTCTCTCGTTCCCTTACCCTTTTTTCTCTCTATGTGTGAATGTGTTGGGGATTGGTAGGTTGGCAGAGTTTTCACGAGAACTTTATATAGGTTTGCACATAGAAGTTGAGTAAAACGGGTCGAGAGATCGTAGGACCCAACTCTCGAGTGGTCCTCCCACGTTGTTCAGCCACACGCTAAAGCGACTTGAACTTTTCATTTTTCTCCTCGTCCTTTCTGTACTCAATTAACACATTTCCGACATGCCCATAATTTTATTTACCTTTCGATTAAAGTAATTCCAGTACTTTGTGTCCCAAGGTTGCCTTTGTAATCGGGTCGGATTTGCAATGAGAGCAAAGAGAAAAAGTATGCCGATGAAAATAATCACGTTTGTCATTGTTTCTTTGGCCCGATAACTGTAATCACACAATGGGATTAAAAGTTTCTCTGAAATGATAATTAGGAGAATTATCAGGCACGAATTAATAATGAACGCAGTCCCTCTGGATTCAGTGAAGCTGAATAATTAAATGTTGTTCGGAATATTAATTACCCGCCATATTTTGTTCTCCATAACGACCAGGAGCGTCATATTTTTACGTCGATATCACGTTTCACTGACATTATCGTTAAAAACGAGAATATTAAATTGCTCTTTGCGTTTCGTGCATACGACGCTCCGAGGACGCGAAATAAGTACTTCATAAAAACTGTCCGTGGATACGCCTACTTTGTTATTAGCTGGAATATATATAAAGTGTTGAAGAGGGCTGTAAAACTTTGTATCGACAATATCGTAAATATTCTTTTCCACTTTATCAGTTTTTAGCACCAGTTAGACAATGCCTTTATTTTCTTTTTCATTTCGGTGTATTTTTGAGATTACGTTGCTGAAATAAACAGTATTTGCATTCATAACGATGCTTATTACCAATAATAATATTGCCCAAAAGTTATTAATAAATTGTTTAAACGAATAATTATTCAACCATTTTTTAGTCAGTTCTACTTAAACAAATCGAATGCGTTAATTTTTCTGAACGCATATGAATTTTTTCCGAATCTTCTTTCTATTTTGAAATATTATAAAAAACATTCTGAAATACAAACAACAAATTGCCAATTTTGTGTATGTTTTTGTATGCTGGTTTATCGTTAGCTTTGAAAAGTTTCAGACACTAGGTCAAAAAATACATAAATACAGCCATTCTGAAAATTTCAAAATGGGAATTTCAAAATAGAGAGAAAATTCTGAAAAAAATAATATGCGTTCAGAAAAATTAACACATTCGATTTGTTTGAGAGAGAAAAGAACTTAACAAAAAATTGTTGAATAATTATTAGTCCAAACAATTTATTAATAGCTTTTGGATAATATTATTGATAATTGTTCTTTATGGCAAGTCAATTGTTGCATAATTTTTTCATATTTTTATTTTATCACGAAATCCGGAAATCTTATCAAATACAATTTTTGGCTGGGACTGTATAGGCATCCTTAAGTTATTCGCGTAACTTTCAATGTACAGTCTGTTTTATTGCCAATAGCAAAATGTTTGTTTTCTCGACACAAAACTTTGTTTACATAGAATCGTTTTTAAAATTGTTTACCGATGGTTCGAAACTTCAACGATCACGAGAAGAATGAGCGTAGAAGCTGAAATTTTATTTTTTAAAAATTACACATTTTTTAACGGTAAACACAAATTTGTCAGAGATTTCCCAAAAGAGTCCAATTTTGATGAATTACCATCGAAAACATTTTTTTTAATTTTTACTAGCTTATTTTTCTCAGGAACACATTTTTTCCTGACAAGAATTCTTCTCGATTTGGAATCCACAATTTCAACGCATTTTTGTCTGTATTTTAGAAATCTGAAAATACCAAAACTTTAGAACTCAAAATAAGTTGACTTCGACTTGGGTGGTTTCAAATTACTTTTTTAACGTAAACGACGTTTTAGGAACCTAAAAACAAATAATTTACCGGGAAATATAAATTTATATAGAAAAAACGACAAGGAATAAATAAGGCTAGTAAATAAATAAGTGGATGTCATAATAATTTTAATTTTCGTATCAAATTATGAGAGTCACTTTGTCGGGAAGTGATTTTTATTGTAAATGTGTAAGGGTGTGTAGGAAAAAAGTTCACGTGCGTATAGCCATTATTTTCACGTATGTTGCTAATGCAGTGGGGAATCGTTAGTGCCGCAAGCGTAACGGAGAATAAGGGTTGCTGGATTTACTTTTTATGATCGCGCACTTAATGTACTGCTCTTTATAGATCGTAAATTGACTTGCGTTCCTGATGGTCACGTGGTGAGGTAATTTTTCACCGAGCAAACGACCCGCGATTCAGTCTCAATTTGTCGGTAAAAAGTTTTCTTTTTCTTAGTTTCATTGACGAGAAAACATAAACGAACGAGTCTACATCTTCATCACACGAAATAATTGCAGTCTCGATAATTTGACGACGAAATACCGAGGTCCTGTGCTCCCCAAAGTAGCAAGCATTTGTGCCATAATTCTGATTACTGTCAAAATTTTATTGATTTCCGTCCATTCGTGTCAGGGCAAGTTTAGAATCCATTTTCGAGGTGCTAATGTCGGTATTTAGCCTCCCCTTAAGGAGGTTCATTTGGTCAACGATTTATCAAACAGATATTGATTTAAAAAATCAGAATATATAGTTATTAGTATCTAAAAAGTCATCTGTAAAAATTTCAAGACCTGAGGATATCTTCCTGAGAAATAAATAAAAATGTAATTCCTTAATTAATATGAGTCTTTATTGGTTTCACTCGTTTTTCCGTCTACAAATATTGAATTCACAATCATTAATGAACAGATTTTGACGAAAATTTGAGAATTAATAAAAAAATGTCCAAGGAACATTTGTAGAGCTTCATAAAGTCGATTAGGATACTTGTGAGATTCATAATAAATTAATTTGTCTCGAAAATGCTGATTATTTTGAGGTTAAGTTTGACAGTACTCAGATTATGGCAACGTCGCAACCGCGCGCTTTTTGAAATAACAAACTATGGTTTCCGGATGACACATTGCACACACGATGCACGTAATGCAAATGATGTAGAAGTGACTCGAAATTGTAATCTAATGAGTGAATGTGGATGAAAAAAATATCGTGGCAAAATTGAATAAATAATATCACATATGGAAAATTGGACAATATCATATATTTGTCTGAATTACAATCAATAATATCACATTAGATAATAGAATAGATAAATTGGGAAACATGGGAAATTGAACAAAAACATATAAACACGTAACATGAAATGTAACGATGTAACATGTGAACTATGTTTCGTCGTCTCATTACAAAATTCCAATTGTATAAAATCTTCAATACGGAATGTTCTTTGGATGTTTTGGGACATTTTGAACATGTTGACATGAAAAACTTACAATAGTTTTCTTAATTTATTGACATTCAAAATACTCAATTTTCACTCCCATTGCAGTCGCTGTCTCGCAGCTGTCTTCAGCCACTTCTTCATCAGCCGCTTCCACCTTTATCTCGTGTGTTTCATCACAATTGTTATGAAATGCTGGAATATTCAAGGCAGCCAGTAATTTATTCATGCTAGTGTTGTCTATGCCTCCATCCAAAGCTCCTAGAAGAAACAATTGAATTCCATGATCATAAACAATTAACATCATTATATTAATTATTGTTTTCTTTTAAATGTTTTGTTACCCATTTCTGCTCTGGTATTCACATCATAGGGGTCACTCGATTTGGCTCGTGTATTTGTTTGTTGCACTTTGTGCCCCTTATCGGTCGAAAGTATGATTTTCCCTTTACAAACTTGGCATTGAAGCGTGAAAATAGAGGCCAAACCAATTCGCGTTTCATCGACTGTGTTCTTCAAAGGAACCATTGTCTGACATTTCTTGCATTTGCAGAAAAGATTATTCGACACAGTTTTCAAATGTACAATACGTCGGCCTGCGAATTTCTCATCGTCAGTTGAGCTCTTTTTGAGGTTAGCTTTTTTATTTTCACCTAGGCCACCCAGGCTAATACTCTTCAAATTTTTCCCCACTTCCGATTGGCGTATCCTTAAATTATACACTCTTTCCGTTACACGTTTGCCTTTCCAGAAAAATTGTCTCTTCGGGTTTTCTGCCATTGTGCAATAAGAGCTCGATGATGAAGCGAGGACACGAATGACAAAATTCTCCGATTCACGTATAAACAGCTGTACGGATTACGCGATGGCAACGTTGCGGTCATTGTCAAGTGCACTAAGCTGACCACGTTAGTCACAAGAATTTGTCTTTTAAGGAGGTTCATCTGGTACCGAGTGAGTCAAAAGAAAAATGGCAATGCTTAACCTCAAAATAAGCGGTGACTAGCGTAGTCATTGACAATGCTTAACCTCAAAATAATCATCATTTGCGAGACTAATGAATTTATTATTAATCTCACAAGTACCTAATCGATTTTATGAAGCTCTAAAAATATTCCTTAGATACTTTTTCATAATTTCTTAAATTTCCCCCAAAATCTGTATTGTAATGATTGTGAATTTAATATTTATAGACGGAATCCCATAAGAGCCCATGTTATTTAGGAATTACATTTGTATTTATTTCTCACGAACAACGTATCCTCGGGTCTTGAAATTTTAACAGATGACTTTTTAGATACTAATAACTATATTCTGATTTTTTTTTATCAACATCTGTATTGAAAATCGTCTACCAGATGAACCTCCTTAAGGATGTTGAGTCCCAAATCGCAAATGATGGGAAAATTCTGAAAATTTGGTATGTTTTTGGATGAATTATTTAAGAGGTCGTGTAAAAATTTCACCATGATCAGGAAGCTCGTTATCGAACAATTAACATTAACAAATTAAATTAAATTAAATGTAGTCTTATGGAAACTGATATAACTTTGTGATATGTTTTTTTTTGACCTCTCAATTTTTTAATATCTACACTATATTGAAAGCAACGGAAACAAAACGAAGTTTATTGATAAATATTTTTTAAATTTGTTTAAAAAAAATTTCTTAACAAAATGTTAATATTTAATAACGAGCTTCCTAATCGTCGTGAAATTTTTACACGACCTCTTAAATATTTCATACAAAAACATACCAAATTTTCAGAATTTTCTCATCATTTTTCATTTTAACTCTTAAGGAGGTTAAAGTAATGATGATAGAATTCTGAAAATTTAATATGTTTTTACATGAAGTATTCAGAAGGTCGTATAAAAATTTCACGACGATTAAGAAGCTATTTATTGAACAATTAACATTAAAAGATTTCATAGGGACTCAACATCCTTAACTTACTCGGTATCAGATGAACCAAATGAATCGAAAGTTATTAATTTTTGAAAACTGTGTTAAAAATGAGTTAAATTCAATGTTTTTAAAGTCTGAATATTCATAACGTCAATATCATTGATGACCAATTAACATAATAGAAATCATAGGAAGATTAATTTCATCAGTTAAATATAAAATTTTTAAAGATGGAATTGCTATATAAATTAGAATAATTATATGTATAATATTTCAAATTACTTCAGTTAAATGATTTTGAAGAATAAATAAATAAATTAATTTATTAAATAATATTGATAAAATAATATAAAGAATAATAATTGTAATAATTAATAAAATTATAATAGCGTAATCATTAAAAAAGATGAAGTTTTCTATTAAAGGCAGGGTTGTCAGTGAGTCACTATTGTCACTATTTTTCACTATTTTAAAATCGGGTCACTTATCCCACTATTTTCGAAATTTGACCACTATTGTCACTATTTCAGAGCTCAGAAGTGGTTAGAATAGAGGTGCCGGTTAGAATAGGGGAAACCCAAATTTGTACCTCGACTCGCGCACTACGATAAACTCGCGTCTGGGACAAATTTGCCCCGCGCGAAATCACTTTCGATACACCGTGTTCTGTTTCATGCTTTTTTAAGAGGTGATTCTACCTGAAATTTTAGAATCGGCCAATCTGTAGTAAAGTTATGAGCACTTGAAATTTCGCGATTCTCAGATGTTTGAAAATCGGGCAAAAATTGAACGAAAAAGGTTTTTGATGAAAATTCATGAAAATTTTGATTTTTTGAGAAAACTATTGGTAGATTCGTATTCAGGAGGACAAAATACATCGGTATAGGGCCCGTAAACAAAAATTAAAAAAATTTTTTTTTCGCATTTTGGTCAAACCTGAATCGGTTTACTAAAATGACTGTAATTTATTTTCAAGATAGAATTTTGGGTTTTACATGCGCTCATTCTTTTCGGGATCGTTCAAGCTTCGAAATGCCGCTTTGTTCATATAATTCAGATAATTTTTCGATTTTTGGCAGATTTTTTAACTTTGACTATCGATTTTTGCAAATTTTTTAAGGCATACCCCTTTCCATTTTTTTCGGTGATTTTCAAAGTGCTCTCATTTCTACAAAAATTAAGTTATCGGCATGAACCAAACGCTATTCTCTAAGTTTACCGACAGCGTTTTAGTACGAAAAAGAAATTTTGGAATCAGTCAAACCGAAGTGAAGTTATGAGCACTTGAAATTTCGCTATTTTGCGATTTTTGAAAATAGGGCAAAAATTGAGTAAACAAATTTGATTTTATTTTCATCGTCTTCAAACGTAATCTGAATGGAAAATTCACCGCTGATTGCGAATCACGCAGAGTTTTTGTCGAAAAAAAATGTATTTATGAGAAAAAGCAAGGAAAAACTAAGAAAATATACATTTCAATACACTGTGTTCTTGTTGATACGCTTTTTTTTAAGAGGTGGTTCTACCCATCAGTACAAACAACTTTTCCTATGGGGAGTCCTCTGAAATTTTTTTCACGATTTCAGAGGTGTCCCCACAAAAAAAGTTATATGCTTCTTAAAAAAGGCATGTTAAAAAGAACACGGTGTATATGGTGTGCGAGATCTAGTTTGGCGTTAGATTGTTATAAATATATGATATGTGTATAATAAATTTTCTTTCATATGGTATCACTAAAATGACAAATTTGACGGAAAAAGAAAAAAAAGTCACTTTCAAGTTTGTCTTGTCTCGTCCTTCATTTACTTCCCATATCCTACAAATTTCTCATGAAAATACTGCAAATGAGCTCTGAAATGGTGAAAAAAATACGACTAGATTTCACAAAAGTTCCTAAATCGGTAGGGGAAATGTCATTATTTTGTCACTATTTAAACGAAAAAGTCACTATTATGTCACTATTTCTGTGAAAGTAAGTCACTATTTTACTATTTTTTACCCTCTGAAGCGCTGGCAACCCTGATTGAAGGGGAATTTGCATCTTGAAGATTAATTATTGATCATGCAGTAATTTCTAAAAAAAAAATTGTTTTATTTGTGAAATTTAAATTCATTGCACTATTCTGCCAAGTTAGAATTTATTGAAAATAATAGGAATTTCATTAAATCTATGATTTAATGATGTATATTTTTGTATTCATTTAATAGATGAATTTATAAAGATTTTCCAATTAAGGGGGAACGCCACTGTTTAACGGGGCAAAAAATTGCCGATTTTCGGGAATTTATTTTGTAAGTAGGGATGATTATTTGAAGATTAGACAAAAAGCAATTTATTAAGGGGACTGAGTCGGTTGAGAAATTGCAGCTGCGAAACTGCAAGATATTGTCGCCAACTCTGTAGAAATATAACTGACAGGTTATATTCTTCTACGCTCTCCAAGCTTCCTTTCAGCTCAAAGAAAATCCTTAAAGGCCACCATCACCCTGATGCCCAGCATTTTGAGCTTTTTCAGTCTGCGCATGATTGAGAAAGGACCGGTCAACGGATCGAGGTCTAAGTAGTCTCATTTTGTTCGCAACAAATTGCCATCGGGGATCAGTACGGCACATTTTTTTTAAGGCTTTCATTTCAAAGGGACAAAACAGTTTCATAGTTATTCAGTTAATTTTGCTTCTCTAATCAGAGTACTTGAATTGACCTAAAACAAAAATGTGCTGCATGCATCCCCGATGGGAATTCGTTGCGAACAAAATGAGACTAGTTAAACATTGATCCGTTGACCAGTCTTTTCTGAATCACGCGCAGGCTGAAAAAGCTAAAAATGCTGCACATCAGGGTGATGGTTGCCCTTAAGAGTTTATCGTTGAGCTGAAAGAAAGCTTGGAGAGCGCAGAAGAATATAACCTGTCAGTTATATTTCTACGCAGAGTTGGTGACAAGATCTTGCAGTTTTGCAACTGCAATTCACTGCAACCGACTCAGTCCCCTTAAGTATATATTCAACTATATTAAAGACATAATAAAAAAAATAACTTCTGGTGGCAGCGATACAGCAGTAAAAAATGATCTGAATTAAAAAACCCTAATTTTTTTTAAATCTACAAAACAGTGACTATCGTTAAGCGTAGCCATTTTTTAAATAATTTTTTGCACGAAATGGGGCTGATTGGATTTTTTTTCTTTTTTTGACCCTTTTTTTTTATTTTCAAAAGGGCTTAAAAAATAGTAATTTCCAAAATTTTGAGAA
>OX333071.1:70373170-70580670 GCA_946863875.1 Alloplasta piceator
AGAAGACAAAAAAAATGAAAAAAAAGTTTTCGCATCCTTGTCATTCGAACGTGGCGATTGATGCATTATTTTCTTATGGCAAATTGCGAGAAATAACGTCTTTGAAATATTTCCAATGTAAACAAAGTACACGTCATTGCATCGTACGACGCTTTTTTTCTCGACTCAATGTTGACTCTCGTGAAGCTGCAGCGGGATTTTTTTCAAGCTAGTCCATCGTATTTGCTCATTAAGGGGGCGAATACACAAAGAAAAGTTGAACAAAAAATATTTTTTTCATTTCGAAGGAAAATTCTAATGGAAATATCAACGGCAAACTATTTTAGTGGCTTGTTCAATCGTGTGAAGAATTGTAAGCAGTATAAATTTTTTTAAATGTTGGAAAAAAATTATGTTTTGTGATCGATAAACAAACTTTTTCGGGAAATGGTATTTCCATAAAATTTTCGTCGATTCGCAAATGAGGTCATTTTTGTCATTAGCGGATGTTTTTCCTTTCTCCCAATAACAACAAACTCCTTTTGTTACAAAAAAAATCATACATATATTATTCGTTCAATATAAATAGTTGACTATACAAAAAGTGGTGGATATGATAATTTACAACTAAAAAAAAAAACACTGGCTAAGACTTAGAAAAATAAAGAGAAAATCGATCCCACGATCGCGAGAATGTACAACGAGAAATGTGGCCTTTTAAAAGCCAGTCAATCGAAAAATTTGCTATTTAAAATTTGCGAGAAAACATTGTTTCTGCTGCTTTAGTTTATTCGCAGGCTCTCGGAGTCATTTGAACCATTGACGTATCATTTCTCCACTTATTGGGATTCTTCGATCTCTTCGTCGATTCTCGAATGAGTCGTCAACTTTAGAATCCCAAGAATTACCAATTTGGCGAATCGAGCCACAATATCTTACGTAAGATCGAGTAATCGATCGTCGTTTGCAATTAAAAAAAAAAAAATTTGTTGATCATCAGGCAACGTTTGATATTATGACTGAGAAAATGGCCCACGCTATTCTCAGAAAGATGTAAGCCAGGAGAAGCTTGAAGGCCTGATGAATCCAGTACATCCTGCGAAGAATGATCATTCTAATTAGCCAAGATAATCAGTGACGTTGGAAGTAGGAAAATGAAGAAAAAAAACGTATCGATAGAGAGAGAGAGAGAGAGAGAGAGAGAGAGAGAGAGAGAGAGAGAGAGAGAGAGAGAGAGAGATATCTCTTTATCTCAATTGCTACTTCACTGGAAAATTGATCGAACAGTATTCAAATGACTTTAATGATAATTACCTCTGCCATTTGACACGCGCCATCGGCAAAGTCTCAGGTGGATCCTTAATGAGGTATGTTCGTATTCCTTGGATGTAAGTTTGAAAATACGTCTCCCAGACCAGGGATTTCATGTCGAAGAAGAATTTCTCACGATCCTCTAGGCTCAATTTATCGTGCACATTATTCATTCGATCATTCGTAAAGTCCCATTTTTTCGTCGAGAAGTAATTCAAGACTTCCATGAATCTGTGAACTTTCTTGTAGACCTTCAGCAATCTGTGAAATTACGATCAAATGATTATTATTTTGAATGTTTGTTTTTGATGTGCAAACATCTTAGCGCTCGATACACTTTATATTATAATAAATTATAATTATAATAAACATTATAATAAAAATTAAAACTAATATTTATACCAAAATTAAATTTTTATAAAAATTAAATTTTAAATAATCTTTTAATATAATTTATGTTTTCGTTTTCAATAAAACGAAGTTCTACCAAAGGAAAAAAATTATAATTTTTTTTTCGAAAGTTATGCAACAAAATTCAAAATTTCACAATTTTTCAAATCTTTCACGTTTATTTTTTAATCTTCTTGAAAAGTATTATAGTTATGAAAAATCGTTCTAAATTTGTCTGAAAGAGTATACTTAGGGCTACGAAAAAAAAAATATTCCGAAAAAATTTTTTGAAAAGTGATGAATTTGAAGAATTTTGAATTTTCAAAAATCGTAAAGATCCAAGTTCCGTATTTTATTTTCGTTCATTTTTTTTATATAATACTTTGTACTGATCTTAAAAGATCCTGAAATTTTGAGGATGGTGTGTTTTTGTTTCAAAATAATAAATTTTTGAATTTTGGTAAAGAAAATTTTTGTTTTTTTAATTGTCATTAAATGAAATTTTTACTGCTCAAAATTATAGAAGTACATGATTGCTCAACTTTACCTAACTTAGAGGAAAAACAAAAAAAAAATTCTTACCAAAATTCAAACATTTTTATTTTTGAAACACAAACACACCATCCTGAAAATCTCAGGATCTTTGAAGATCAGTACAAGGGATTATATAAAAGAAATTAAAACAAGAATAGAATATAAAACTTGGATTTTCACGATTTTTGAAAATTCAAAATTCTCCAAATTCATCATTTTTCAATTTTTTTTTCGTAATGTATTTTTTTTCGTATCCCGAAGTATACTCTTCAAAACGAATTCAGAACGATTTTTCTTAACTATAAAAGTTTTCGAGATATTTAAAAAATAAACTTAAAAGATTTGAAAAATTGTGAAATTTTCTCTGTTTTATCGAAAACGAAAACTTCTGACCAAATTTCATCGAAATTGAGAGGGGTCGATTCCAACTCTTGGTCGATTTGACATGGAATGACCCATATACAATATTACTTAATTATAAAATTTAAATTTAATTAATAAAAAATTAATCATTTTTTATTAATTAAAAACAAAATTCTTTATAAATTTAAATTTATGATAATACTAACTGTTACGATCGAGCCTGATCGATTTACGATTTAGTGAATATGCCAATTGTCATTGTGAAATTATTTGATTTACGTATATAATTACTTGCGAGTTATTATAGACAACGGAGGCACAAAGGGCCAGGACGTCACACTAACTATTTTAATTAATTAGAAACTAAACTCTTTATAAATTTAAATTTATTATAATTCTAACAATTTAAATTAATTAAAAATAGTCTTTATAAATTTAAATTTATTATAACTCTAACCATTTAAATTAATTAAAAACTACACTCTTTAGAAATTTAAATTTATTAGTCTTATGGAATGCCAATGATAATTGGAGGCGACTTCAATATAAATTTTTCTCCGGATGAGGCAGAACTACTAATTTCATTTTTATGCGAAAAACTCAATCTACGAATGAATACAAATAGAAACGTTCCAAAAAAACAGTCACAGTTGTATGTGTCTTATTTCAGTTAACACAAACTCCTAATTTCGTGTATAAAAGAAATCGAACAATAAATTTTGAAATTTCATTCTTTACGCTATTTTCGCATTGTTTCATTACAAAATAAATTTTGATCAAAACCAGTGCACGACCTTAATTTTCCCAAACTGAACTGATATGAGCTCACATGTGTGCACATCAATTCTCGTGAGTAAGTTGGCACTCACGCTGACTTTTTTTTGGCATTCCCAAGTAATCAAAGATTTGTTGTCACTGAGTATTACATGATTTACAGTAATTACAGTACCTTGGTTGTTTACCAATGCAAACGGTGGCTCCGTCGATTATCAGGGCAGGCAAAAGATGAAGGAGATAAACGTAGATAAGATGAACGAATTTGTGCTTGTTGTTGCGAAAACTGTAATACCAAATTGCTTTGCTGCTCGGATACTCGAGACCGTACTTTGCCGACAATTCTTTGAGGTCATCGAAGGTTATTGGATTGTCCTTGGAGACGTAATTGTAAACCGGTATCTCGCTGCTTCTGGGATTTGTTCTGTCGCGTTTGAATGAGAAAAAAGTTTATTTATCGACTGGCATTTATGATCGATTGGGAAATCAATCAGATCAATGATCAAATGGGGGGATTGAAAAAGGATATGCGATGGCTTTGGAATTTGACTACTTTAAATTCCGTAGAAAAATATAGCCTCGTTCGAGGTGCTGGAATATTTATTTCCCAAAGTTTACATTTCTTTGGCATTTTTGCCGAAAAAGTTCGGATCAGAAATGATATTTCGCCGGAAAGAAGGATATCCGGTGCAAACTCATATTTGCCATTGCACAAGCAATATAAATATTTAAACGAAGTTTTAAAACGTTTGCACTCTTTCTCAAAAGTCCGGGTCAATGATGACCACGAAAAAAGAGGATTTCGCATCCGGTAGTCTGGTGCAAAACTTTTAAAAACATCGATTTTTTTTACTTGTATGGGTTGCATGGGTTTGAAAATTCGAAAAAATCAAATTTTTAATGTAATAGTACAATATTCCTAGATTATTTTTCCAATGTTTCAAGTCAATCTAAATTTCAAGTCAATAACATTTTTTCTAAAAACACTATTTTAGAAATTTGCTACATTTTTTCAAAATAGAATTGACTAGTGGTTGAACGGAGGTTTTTTTTCAATTACAACTAATTTTACAAGGCCATAATAAATATTATTAAATAATAACAAAAGCGCAGTATAAATTGTACCAAAAATTGTACTGTTTTGCACACAACTCTGCGAAAAATTCAAATTCTAATTGTCTTTTCAAATGCTTCGTTCGATCACGAGCTATACTTATCTACTACGAGATAAAATTTGAATTTTTTATTTCAGATAAAGCTATCATGAGCTGTCCTGACCACCACAAGGACATTTTTTTAGGGGATTGCGGAAACCAGATTTCACCGGTTGAATTTTTGAAATTTTTCAATTAAAATTGTATAAATTATTGTTTAAATGTTGCTCTTTCATTTACTCAAAATTTTTGAATAAAATAATTTATTTATTACATAAAAAAAAGAGAAAATATGCTTTTTCTAGCCTTCGAAAACCGTGTAACTCCTTAAATCTTCCCTACTGAATGCCTTAAAATATAAGCAGTATTTTTTTTAAATAAAATTTCTCTCCTGTCAGTGAAGGTTTTACCTTTTGATTTCGGCTATGTCCCAGGCACTCGCGATCAGGGCATTGACGACCATGTCACCGGGTACGACATTTGCCTGTATCGAGCCATCGCAGTGCAGAGTTCTGAGCAAACCGGTACCAGCACCAGCCGCCACTCCCGTGGGTCCGTACATATTATCAATCCATCCTCTCACAGGTTCCTGATAAGTTGATATTACTGCAAAAATCAAAATTAACATTTTTACGGACCAACCATATCACAAGAAGAAGAGGAATGAGGAAGCGGAAGCAGAAGATGAAGATGGAGAAGAAGAAGAAGAAGACGAAAAAGTGAGAGAAGAAGAAGAAAAAAATAAAAAGAGGAAGAGGAATTCAAAAAAAACTGCAAAAATCCAAATTATCATTTTTACGGACCAACTATATCACAAGAAGAAGAATGAAGAAACAGAAGCAGAAGATGAAGAAAAAGAAGAAGAACAAGAAGAAAAACAAGACGAAGAACAAGGAGGAGAAGAAGAAGAACAAGAAGGAGAACAAGAAGAAGAACAAGAAAAAGAATAAGAAGATGAAGAACAAGAAGGAGAACAAGAAGAAGAAAAAGAAAAAGATGAAGAAGGAAAAAGAGGAAAAGAAGAAAAAGAAAAAGAAGAGGAAGAAGAATAAAAAGAAGAAAAAAGGGCCTGAATTTTTTTAATTTTTCAATGAAAATTTGATAAATCCTCTCACAGGTTCCTGATAAGTTGATATTACTGCAAAAATGAAATTTAACATTTTTACGGACGAACCATATCGCAAGAAGAAGAAGAATGAGGAAGCAGAAGCAGAAGATGAAGAAGAAGAACAAGAACAAGAAGGAGAAGAACAAGAAGAACAAGGAGAAGAACGAGAAAAAGGTCAAGAAGAAGGACAAGAAGAAGAACACGAAAAAGAACAAGAGAAGGAAGAAGAAAAAAGAAGAAAAAAGATCAAGAAGAGGAAGAAGAATTAAAAAAAACTGCAAAAATCCAAATTATCATTTTTACGGACCAACCATATTACAAAAAGAAGAATGAAGAAACAGAAGATGAAGAAGAAAAAGAAGAAGAACCAAGAAGAAGAACAAGAATAAAAACAAGACGAAGATCGAGACGAAGAACAAGAAGGAGAACAAGAAGAAGAAGGAAAAAGAGGAAAAGAAGAAGAAGAAAAAGAAGAGGAAGAAAAAAAAAAGAAGAAAAAAGGGCCTTTGAACGTACCAATTGCTGGCCTGAAGACACCGATCGCCATTCCGCAACCCTCTTTCTGTACCACTGATTCGGCAACCGCCTTTGTGAATGCGTAAGTATTTGGCCATTTTCCCAAAATACTGCGAAAAAGAAAAAATGTTATAGTTCAAGCGAGATGTCACAGCATCGAGATATTTTTCTTGCAAACTCGTCAATTGACGCGCGCGTGTGAGTAAACAAGACATTATGCAAGACATAACAGCGTGCGAATCTCAGAATAATCGTGATAGATCCACAATGAGCAAATGATCGAGACAGATCATGAACGTCAATGCAAATTCGCTGAATGATGAGGACTCGAGAAAAAAAGAGTGTCCTTGGATCAATGATCATTGGATGGAACATCAATCGACGATCGTTTTACATTTCATAATTCTAATTTGTCGTTTTTTTTCATGATATTCCATAATTAATGGGATGTCTGATGATAAATAGTCATTAAATGGAGGGAACTTACTGCGGCGTTATGACGTCAGCGAGATTTTCATCGGTGCACTGGAGCATTGTTATTAAATTGTCGGCGTCCATCGGGGATTCGTAAAACTTTTCCTCGATCGGATTTTGCGTGCAATAAGCATACGCAGTGGAGACGTGAACGAAGGACTGAAAGAAAATTTTCCATCAGACCGATTTCAACGTTATGCGATCGTGATCGTTGCGCGTTTTGTAGAAGCTTTAAGGGGTTTGTATCAAGTCATAACAATTGAAAAATAACTGCATTTATAAATGATACGCTTAAATTGGATCTAGGAAAAATAGTCCCCGGAAAATTGGCCTCGGAACATTGGCCCCTATTATCGGTTATAACATCTATTGAACTGTTCTATTCGAATAAAAATAACTTTTTTCAACTGCGTAAGCAAATACGAAAGTTCTTTTTATTTGAAAGAAACAGTTCAATCGACGTTTTGACTGATAATAGGGGCCAATTTTCCTGGGGCTATTTTTCCTGTTACCATTTAAATTATACGTTTTCACGTCATGGTATAAATGTTTCCCCAAAATTTCAAAAATAGCTTTCCAAACTTTCAATGTGGTTTACTTTATATCTCAAAAACGACTGCATCGATATTCTGAAATTTCTGAGCCTTTTTTTAGATGTAAAGATTTAGTATCTGACAGAGCGATTTCTTTTTGGGTCTTACTCTCGATTTCATGAATGAAAAATGAGATTTTTTTTTGCAAAAATCAAGACTCACACTTTCAATACCTGTTTTTTTCTTTTTAAATTCAAAATTTGGCAATTACTCTTATCTATCAAAGGATTAATATACAAACGAAATATATTCGGTTTTTTTTACTCAGAGGGGAACTTTTGTTGTCATGGGAAAAAATTGAGATTTTCATGTCGGTATTTTTGAATTGTCTCGAAACGTCGAGAAGTCACTTTTTGAAAGAATTTCTGAACTTATGGAGATGATCCTTGAAAATTCAAATTTATATCTTGAGAACGGTGTAAACTAGCGGCTTGAAATTTCACATACAAACTTTCGTAAATTTTGCGATATCGAACCGAATTTATACAGATAATTTGGCGGACAAAGTTTTTTTGGTATCGAATTTCACAAAAATCTCTTCGGGGATTCGAGCTTCCTAAAATTTCCAATATTTCGTATAAAGAGCGTGATTACTGTCTTTCATAAATTCTGAGTAATCAGTCCTCCATCTTTCACACAAAAACAGAATGTGAAGATTTAGGTAATTGGTTTGATAATTGATTTCTTGGAAATAGCTAAAAGATAAAAATTTAGAAAATTTTTAATTTTTTTTGCAAAGCTATGCCATTGCTATTATTTGCACTAATTTTCAATATATATTTTATTGACATTCTAATTGAGATATTAATCGTGCGAATTCAAACTTGCACTCCGTTATGATTAGACATTTTTGGACAACAAAAAATTACCGAGCCTTCTTCAGATGTTACTTCTCGTTGATACCAAACTTTTGTTGTTTTCTATGATTATGATTTACCAAAAAAAAATCGGGAATCTCCTTTCAGGCCTTTTTCTAGGACAGATGGCCCGTTAAGGGGTTAGGCCACTCTAAGATTTTCAAAAAAGCGATTTTTGTTTTGTTTTTGTTAAAAAGGTAACTTAGTACGTATAAAATTATATTCCAAAAGGTTATGTGCGTGAAAAATCCCCAAGTACTCGATTTTCGTATTCTAGTGTAACCTCTTTTCATCCGCAGCGAGCTTTTTTCATTACATTGCATAGTTCCTTTTTTATAAACAATTTCCTGACGATTTTCTCATGGCATTTTATACTTTTTGATTTAGAAATGCGCCATTTCTACAAAAAACAACATATTACAAAAATCCTACGTACTTCTATAGCTATTCTTATATATAATCGAAAAAACTTTGGTGTCTCATGGTAACTAAAAAATTATAAGAGCTGTTGGTTCGGCCATCGACCTTTCAGAAATAAAGGCGTCATCGGAAAAATGCTGCACAGTCGCCATTTTAACGTACATCGCCATGAAAAAATAATTTTATATTGCCAATTAGATGTATAATAAAACACCTTTTTTGTAAATCCAATTTATTTTATGGTTACGCCGAAATAAAAATAACGAAATATGCCCTTTTTTGATCTGTAGAGTGGCCTCACGCCTTAAGGGGGGAAACCGATATAAATGGTCGAAGATGACGAGGAATTTCAGGATTTTTTTCCAACGCAACTACCGGACCAATCGTTTTCAACTTTGGAGGCTATTTTATTGTACATTAGAAGACTTGAAAAACATTTTTTTTAATCGAAAATAAGTATTCATTAGTAGCCTGCAACCAATCGTTGCTGAACGAATTTTTTTCGCGATGTCGAATTGCGGCAGCTGTAGTTTTTTTGTTTTTCATCCGAAACAAAAAATCAGAAACTTTTACATTCTATATGAAAGTACGCTGTCGATGAACCAAGAAAAAGTTTCAAAAGTTGAATATTGTAATAATGGCGGCACTCAGATAAAAAAGATCGAATTTTCACCGAACATTTTTATGCAAAAAATGATTGGTAAATTATTATTTTTTTGTTAAATGAAGGTTTATCGACGAGGGTTTGCAATTATGTGTCTAAAAATATTTGATTGAAATGAATCGGATGAATAGTTTTTTTTTTATTTCTGCCGCAAATTGCGAAAATGTAGTTTCGAGTAGATCGTGTTTAAAAGTTGATCAAAATCTCTGGTACCTGAAAAAAATGTTTTTCAAGTCTTCGAATGTACAATAAAATAGCCTCCGAAGTTGGAAACGATTGGTCCAGTAGTTGCGTTGGAAAAAAATCTCGAAATTCCTCGTCATCTTCGACCATTTATATGGGTTTCCCCCCTTAAACAAAACAAACAATGACAATGCTTACCTTCAGTTTTGGCATATTCTTGCACATCGTTATTATGTCACGGACACTCTGTATGTTAATGGCAACGGCTAGTTTGATTTTCTCGTCAAATCTGACGGTCGCCGCAACGTGAAATACGATCGACACCTCGTTGATGAGGGTTTTTCTGTCGACCTCGGATATACCAAGACCGGGTATACTGCAATCACCCTCAATGCCAACAATCTGATGACGAAATTTCGGCGTTGCTACTTTGAGCCTCTCGAAAAGCTACAGAAGGGCAAAAAACAGGAATAATTGAGGAATTACCTTCTGGAGAGCGATAAGGTATCGTTGAATATCGAATTATTCGAATTACCGGATCGTCGAAGAGTTCCTCGGTCCTTTCGTAAGGAGTTTTGCCCTTCTTCGGACGCACGAGAAGATAAATGTTGGCTATGCCCGGACAGCTTCTCAATAATTTTTCGATCAACAATTTGCCCAAAAATCCCGTTCCCCCAGTTATAAAGATACTCTGTCCGGAATAGAATTTTTGTATCGATGTGAGATTCATATTGTCCAGTGTTATTTGTCCGATTTGGGATGAATATTCGGTCGGTGTGCCGGCACGTGATTGTCCATTATCGGCGACGGCGACCTCTTGACCACCCGACTCCAGCAGAGCTTCCACCATCTTTTACAATCCCACTTTCTGCGATTTCAAATAAAAAAATAGTATTTTTCGCAAGAAGGAATAATTGAGGAGGAATAATAATTCTAGAGACAAACATTTTGAACGTTTTATCGAGCTCGATTTAAAAAAAAAAAATATTTCTACCCCTCTATTTTTTACAACATGTTTATTAATATATTGACAATAAACAATAAAATTTTCGAGAAAAAAAAATAAATATAAATGAGTTATAAGCTGGTTAAGTTTGGGCTAAAAAAGGGTTTGCTGGCTGACACTATTGGAACCCTTCTAGTCATCTGGTCCAAAATTTGAAAAAAAGATTCTTAATTACTAAGAATATCGTTATAGCCCCTACCTCAGAGAAAACGAAAAAAAAATCGCAAAATGGCGGCTACTTGACCAAAAAGGCGTTTTTCGACTCCTTTTTCATAGTTTTTAATTTTTTTGCAATAGTAAAAAAAATAATTTTGATACAAAAGTGGTAGGGGCGATACAGAGTTATACATTGAAGATTGGTAAAAAATTTGAAGTTAATCGGTTAAATGGAACTTGTAATATCATGTCAAACGTGTTGAGAAAAGTAGTTTTGGGAAAAACGTTCATAGCCCGATTTGCTCTGACGTGATGGACGTAGTTGCTGCATCATTAAAATATATTCTTAAAGGTCTAAATTTTGAGAATATGTAGAAAATTTTTTTTTTTCAACATTCTAGACCAGAATACGGCCTCAAAGAGGATCTATTCCGATTGACTACGATAAAATTAGATAATGATATTAGATTAGATAAGAAATTAGATGATAATATTAGATAATGTTATTATATTAATATTTGAATGGACTAGGATGTAATTAATAATAATATTAGACCAAAATTGAAGTAAAAAGCTTTATTTCAATCAAATCGAGTTTCCTCTAATAATCTAATTCGAACAATTTAATTCTTGGCGAATAAATATTTCTCCTGAATACGAGGGATCCCAAATACCCCTAAATATTCAGAATATTAAATAATAATATTATATTAACATTTGAATTGACTAGGATGTAATTCATAATAATATTAGACCAAAATTTAAGTAAAAAGCTTATATTTCAATCAAATCGAGGTCTCTTTAATAATACAATTGAAACAATTCAATTTCTGGGGAATAAATAATCCTCTTGAATACGAGGGATCCTAAATACTCCTATAAATATTCGGAATATTAGATAATGATATTATATTAATATTCGAATTGACTAGGATGTAATTGATAATAATACACTGAGAAAAAAAAATGGTTGAATATGCAAAATCGTTTAGTTGAATACGTGCAACTAAATATTTAGTTGTACAATCCAAATTTTTGTTGCCTGAACAATATTTTGGTCAACCGAATGGCGAAATTATTTCAGAAACTAATTATTTAGTTAGACCAAATAAATATTTAGTTGCTCGTATTCAACTAACGATTTTGCATATTCAACAATTTTTTTTTCTCAGTGATCAGACCGAAATTTAAATAAAATGCTTATTCCAAATCGAGTTATCTCTAATGATTTAATATAAAAGATTTAATTCCTGGGGAATAAATATTCCTCCTGAATATTCGAGATCTTAAATCCTCCTAAATATTCGCAATTTTTTCGCTCCGGATATTTTAAAATGTTAATGACGAAATAACAATAAATGTAAAATCAAAAGTCCATCATGTGAACCTTCTCGTTCCTGCATTGTCGCACGTGGAGAAGAATATGTGTCATATCTCTTTCTCTTTATCTTATTCGAGCATCATCATGACGATTCGGATTTTGTGTAATCATTCCACGTGTCCAACAGAGGATATTTTCACGTATAAAGAAATCGAGAGAGGATCTTGCACGAGGGAAATGCAAAGTGCTCGGTCTTTCCAGCTGCTTATATATGTAAGTGATGTTTTGCCAGGTTTCGCACGGAAATTTGCAACTATCATCGAGGAATGTGCACGTACGTCGAGAGTTCATTGAGAGATAGAGGGAGGAAAGAAAGAAGAATCAAAGAACGAGACAAAGATGAAGAGTCAAAGTTATAATGATGATATGAACTGGAAAAAAAACGTGAATTGACGCTTTGTAGTTGTAACAGAGCTTCTACAGTCTATTTTACGCGAAGGACTCCCAAAAATCCCACTATTATTTTTTTTCAAAATGGAACTCGTCGCTTTTTTCATATCACGATTTAAATATTTTTTGGACAGAGATTTAAATATAATAATAAATAAATAAATCAGATAATTAAATTGATTTATTAACTTATTTAGGTATTATCAATTTATTACTTTTTTAATTGCATTAATAAATTTATTCATTTAAATAATAAATAAAAAACAAATTCAAATTTTTAAGAGCGTAAATATTTTTTTAAGTTTTTTTAAAGAGAGAACAAAATCATTTTTGATGTTTTTGCCCAAAGACAAGAAAAAAAAAAGAAAAGTCTTCTATGGGCCACTCGTTTATACCGCTTTGTTCGTTCGACGTTATTTTTTTTTCATTTGATTTTTTTAAATTTTTTTTAAAATTTTTTTTTTTTTTTTTTTTTTTTTACTGTTTAATCCTACTTTGCACGTACTAACGCTCCACGGTACGCGTAATCGTCGCTTTTTCTTTTACCTCAAATGTATGTATGTTTAAGCGAGAGCACACACAACATCGACCTCGCGAGCTCTCCCACACCCGTTTCATGACGTTCGATCGTTATTTTTTTTTCCCTGGCCTTATAGTTTTGCTCATTGAGGGACCATTCGCTCCTGCAAATGATCTGAAAATTCCTGGCAAAAGAAAATTGCCGTCCGACGAAGAATACTTCTCAACATTTCTCAATCTAAAAACGTTTTGCGAAATAAAAAAAAAAACGGAAAATTCTAAACTGTTTATTGTCGATGATAAGTGTGTCCAAGTTGCATACCATCGAGAGTGAAGTGATTGCGTTGGGCGTTGAAAAACGCCGATCGTCGCGCGGAGTGAAAGTTGATCGTGAACTTCGCGCAACCTGCGCGCCCGCTTCGATTGCCTTTTACTACTTACGTACGATGATTTACAATGAAACGAGAGCACCGAACGAAAGAATGAAAAATTTTTTCGTGGCGTTTCGTAGGAAGCACGATTGAAAGAAATATCTCGGTCGCATGGAATTCATTTTCACCCATATGGAAACTAAATGTCAAATTATGGAAACAAAATCTCAAATTTTTGCGGCATTAATACACTGAGAAAAAAAATTGTTGAATGAACTAAATCTTTAGTTGCATACGCACGACTAAATATTTACTGGGTCTAACTAAGTAATTAGTTTTTTGAATAATTCTGCGTTTCAGTTGACCAAAATATGACTCAGGCAACAAAATTTGGGTTTGTACAACTAAATATTTAGTCGTGCGTATGCGACTAAAGATTTAGTTCATTCAACAATTTTTTGTTCTCAGTGTATATATGAAAAATATATTTCTAGCATACTTTGAATAAATTTCGAATATATATTCATTGCAGACTTATATTTGAATTCCGAAATATATTCCAATAATCTAACTTTTGCAACGAAACGTTTTCCAAATTATTTGTAATGCATTTTCTATATATGTCGCGTATACTTTATTTTATTTTATTTATTTTATTTATTTTATTTATTTTATTTATTTTATTTATTTTATTTATTTTATTTATTTTATTTATTTTATTTATTTTATTTATTTTATTTATTTTATTTATTTTATTTATTTTATTTATTTTATTTATTTTATTTATTTTATTTATTTTATTTATTTTATTTATTTTATTTATTTTATTTATTTTATTTATTTTATTTATTTTATTTATTTTATTTATTTTATTTATTTTATTTATTTTATTTATTTTATTTATTTTATTTATTTTATTTATTTTATTTATTTTATTTATTTTATTTATTTTATTTATTTTATTTATTTTATTTATTTTATTTATTTTATTTATTTTATTTATTTTATTATGTTTGTCGTTTACGTTGACTATTTTTGCTACACTTGCATGAGGTTTCTCGAACAACAATTAAGCAATATTTCGATCGATTTAAAACCTGCAAAAAGGTCTGCTAAATTTTTGTTTGCCTCCGACAAGACGTTTAGAGCTTGTTAGATAGCAAATTGTCAATGAAACACGAAAAACTAATAAATTTGGGCTAACTCTAATGATTTGCCATTAAGAAAAGCTCATAAATCACTAAAATCGTTTTATTTCTAAATGAATTAATATTAGAGATTTGACAACTCAATGATGATTACAGTCAATGATTTTATTGGCACAATTTTGCTAATTTGCATCCCAGTCTTGTTTTTGTGCCTATCAATAGTCAAATTAACCACAAGATATAATTTTTTAACTAAAAATCATTTATATAGTTATTGATTGACAGTTGATGATTTTATTGGCACAATTTTACTAACTTATATTTAATTTTAATAATATAATTTTTTTAACTAAAAATCATTCATAGAAGGAAATTTCTTATCAAATGGAGAAAATTTTCAGTCATGATTGGGTTTGTTAAATCGTGAGAAGCCTACTGCGAATTTCATCCATTCACAGCGTAATTCGCGTTCATTGCTCTTGCGATTACATGTACTAACATTTATAAAGGAGAGAGAAAGAGAGAGAGTGAGGAAAAAAGCGTTTTTAGTGGTTGCACGATCACGTCGGTCATATTCTCAGCAATTCTCGTGTATGACTTTCTCCGCAGAATTATTAGCATAGGTCGTCAAGATTCTCTCGCTCATATACACTTTAGCGCATGTAAACGAAACGATGAGGTAACAGGAAATATGTAATACCAAGATTACATGCCAATATGCAGCAGAGAAATTCTATTGATCTCATAAAAATAGGAACTTTCATTGATCAGCAAAGTTGAACGAACCCGGAAAAACCGCATCGAGAATTATTATCGTCTATAAAAATATATATCGACCATAATAATTACATGTAGAAAAGTTCGTTATTTCATAAATATTTCGGATTTTTTTAAAAACATATTTAGAGAGTACTATGCATATCATTTTTTAAATATTACGAACGTTCTAAAAAAAGTAATTGTGAAATATATTTTTCCATACAGTTTATTTCCTTGTGGGAGCCTTCTCCATTCATAGGAATAAAAATGATGTGACTGAAAAATATGTTCTATTATATATGAGGTATTCCCGCTCAACGGGACCCCCTTTTAGTGTTGCCTGAAAGTATATTGTACACCAATTTTCAGATCTCTAACTATAATACTCTTTGGAATACACTAAAAGTTATGTTTCAATCTTTTTGCGTATTCATCAGCGCTTCGGAGCTTTGGCACGGCGCGAAATAAAATCGAAAAACTTCTTTGACAATAGCTTTCGATTGTAAATTTCCTGCGCTTTTCGAAAAAAATATCAGCGATTCCGAAAAAAACGAATTCATTTAAATTTCGGCCAAACACCGAAAAAATTGATTTACAAAAAAAGAGCATAATTTAATTCGGCGGAACAATTTTTTTCATGTTTTGTATATATCTGAGAAGTCACGATATAAATTTCAAGTTGGAACTCGCATCCGTTTACTAATGCCAAGTTTTTTAGTAGGATAAAAATTCTTAAATATCGTGTTTTTCGTATTCAACAATTCCCTGATGTATTATATAGCGTTTTTTTTTAACGAATTTTGAATTTAGTAAATTTATTAAATTAATTAAATTAAATTTATTAAATAATCATATTTATTAAATTTTTAATATAATAAATTTATAAAATTCGAAATTCGTTTAAAAAACTATATAATATTTCAGAGAACTGTTGAATACGAAAAACACAATATTTAAGAATTTTTATCATACTAAAAGATTTGGCATTAGTAAACGGATGCGAGTTCCAACTTGAAATTTATATCGTGACTTCTCAGATATATACAAAACATGAAAAATATTGTTCCGCTGAATTAAATTATGCTCTTTTTTGTAAATCAATTTTTTCGGTTTTTGGCCGAAATTCAAACGAATTCGTTTTTTTCGGAATTGCTGATATTTTTTTTCGAACAGCGCAGGAAATTTCCGATCGAAAGCTATTGTTAAAGAATTTTTTCAATTTTATTTCGCGCCGTGCCAAAGCTCCGAAGCGTTGAATACGCAAAAAGTTTGAAATATAACTTTTGGTGTAAAAGGGGGTCCCCCCGTTGAGCGGGAATACCTCATGAATATAAATAATATATTTTTATTAGTAAATTATTATATATATTATATTATTATTATGGATAATAACTATTAATAAACTAATAGTACAATTTAGAATATTTAATTGATCCTTTATAATGTTCGAATTACTTAATTGTTGTTTGTATAACCTCACGCAAATGTTGCAAAATATCATAAATATATTGGTTTAACTATTTTTTATCATACATTTTTCTGGGTATGCATATAAAATATATGTTGAATTTAAATGAATTATATTGCAAAAAGTCTATATGTCTCTCATTCTTTGGAATATATTTCGAATAGATTTTTCATTTAATAAACGTTTCAAAAATATGATATGTAGAATGTATGTAAAAGCCCAAATATGTTTTTTTTTCACTGACGAACCGTTTTTTTATTTTTCCTTATGTTCGTCTTTTTTCAATTGCAAGCAAATACGATGACTGAGCTTGGGATGAATCATTGACAAATTTCGTCATAGAGTCAACTAAAGTATGAAGAAAAGCAAAATTAAATTCCACCAGGAAGTCTATTTATTTCTCTTTTTTCGACTGTTTATCTCTCTTATTTCGAGATGAGACTCGTCTAGTCTCGAAAATTCTCATCTCGACATTTGAGACAAGAATTTTTAGCAACTTAAGGATTTCCAGAATCTCAAGGATCTTGTTGCAAAATTTTTTTTGATTTTCAAGATTCGAGACGAGAAATGATTCTCGAAATTTTACCGAGACGAGACGATAATATTTTCTCGTCGCCTCGAGAAGAGATGAGAAATTTTTCTTTCTCGTCTCGTCTCGCTCGACTGCAATTCTACTTCTGATCAGAGTAAAAGGTGTTTCATCATATGCGAGCCAAACACGGAAGACTCTTTCACAGTTTGCACGGAGCTTACGAGATTATGAGTCCTGCAGCGAATATGAAAGGACATGAACTCGAATTTTTTTGGGTGTGAAAGAGACGCTAACATTTTTCTCTTTAAGGATGTTGAGTCCCTACGAAATCTTTTAATGTTAATTGTTCAATAAATAGCTTCTTAATCGTCGTAAATTTTTTACACGACCTCCTGAATACTTCATGTAAAAACATATTAAATTTTCAGAATTCTATCATCATTAGTTCAACCTCCTTAAGGGTTAAAATGAAAAATGATGAGAAAATTCTGAAAATTTGGTATGTTTTTGTATGAAGTATTTAAGAGGTCGTGTAAAAATTTCACGACGATTAGGAAGCTCATTATTAAAGTATTAACATTTTGTTAAGAATAATTTAAAAAAAAAATAAAAAAAATATTTATCATTCGTTTTCTTTCCGTTGCTTTCAATAGAGTTCAGATATTAAAAAATTGAGAGGTCAAAAAAAAACTTATCACAAAGTTATATCAGTTTCCATAAGAGTACATTTAATTTAATTTAATTTGTTAATGTTAATTGTTCGATAACGAGCTTCCTAATTGTCGTGAAATTTTTACACGACCTCTTAAATAATTCATCCAAAAACATACCAAATTTTCAGAATTTTCTCATGATTTGCAATTTGGGATTCAACATCCTTAATATTCATATTCGTTATGGAGGGGATAAATATTTTGCAATCTTTAAGAATTCCCCGATTTTCTGTTTTCGTTGCAGGAAGTCTGTCAATTTTGCTAACTTTCTGACTCATTGTTAGAAAAATTACATAATTTAAAAGAACCTTCAACCTAAAGCTATGTGTATTTATTTTTCGCTTTATCGACTCACAATTAAAATGCGTGGAAAAAAAAGATAACGGTTAATAACTTGAAAAGTGACTTCACGTTATTCATTGAAATAAGTAGTTTTTTTTTATCACTGCATATTTGTTTGATTAGAAACAAAAGAAAAACAAAAGATAATTGTCGTCCGTGAAAAGTTGGGAAAACCGGTTTCTAAAACCGTTGTTTGAGCAGAGACTCATTTTTCGAAGTGCATCAAGAATGCTTATGGAATCTCGAAGGGAACACCTTACGATTTTTTAGTTTTTATAACGGTCCTCACGAATGCTCGAGGCGTAACGCATCGGGCATTAGTTTCATTCTGTAAAGAAAGAAAGAAAGCGATGGAGATTCATGCACGAATCGGTAATGATTCGTATATAAGTCGTTACCGTTTTGTCGTAGAAGAGTTTGAGCCTGGAGGTGAAATTATGATAAAAAGTACAGTTGGTACGTTACATTTGAATAGAAAAAAATGAACCCAGAAGCCAATTCTGGTGCAGATTTTGGTTTTTAAGATTTTTTTTACAGCAAAATGGAAGCTATATTTACAGCCAAAAATTTGCTGGGCCTTAACTAAATCGGCAAAATGCAACTCGCACTTTAATACGCACCCTTAATTCAGAAAAATATTCACACTAATCAAACGTTTTAGATCAATTTTCTGCTGCTTCAATTATGTTCAGTTCTTTCTAAAAATTGGGATTTTTTTACATCAAAATAGTGGCTAAGTTTAAAGCCACAAATTTCCTGAGCCTTAACTAAATCTGCAGAATGCAACTTGCACTTTAATACGCACCCGTGATTCAGAAAAATATTTACAACATCTCATCAAAAGTTTTTAACCAATTTTCTGTCGCTTCATTTTTGATCAATTCCTTCTAAAAGTGATTGGGATTTTTTTCAATGATTTTTAGAATTTTGAGCTCATGTTTTCGTTAACAAAGATTCTTCGAGGATTTATAATTTATTACGTTGCTTGTAATTATCAAAAAACTTAGATTTAATGGCGAAAGTCGAACGATCCAGGATGAGAAAAGGCAGAATGTTGATAAAGAGATTAAAGTACATGAAAAGAAGGTTTAAATATGCGATCTGGAGGACGAACAACTGGGTTATCAAGTACGGTTTGGATGAGAATGAGAAGGGAAATTCGCGATTAGAATGATAAATATATTATTTTATACACGACGCGAAAAACTCACGTCTGCTGACGCGCGACTCGTCTCTTTTGCTCTCTCTCTCTCTCTCTCTCTCTCTCTCTCTCTCTCTCTCTCTCTCTCTCTCTCTCTCTCTCTCTCTCTCTCTCTCTCTCTCTCTCTCTCTCTCTCTCTCTCTCTCTCTCTATCTCTCTCTCTCTCTGTTTTTTCGTTGACTCAACAATCACGAAGACACGGAATCACAAGCCAGGAAGATGAATAGATCGGCGGGTAACGAGAGGACGGAATATAAATAAGATAAAGATCGATGCACTGCGCCATATAAACGTGCGACGAGAGAAACGCCTCGAATGCCAATTATATTCGAGGGGAAAACCCTTAAGGGGTGACCTTCGGAGATTTCTTCCCAAACAAATCGTTCGAAAGACTATTGTGCTAACATATAACTATATTACAATGGAAAAAATTATAATTGTATTAGAGAAATTAAATAATTAAAATTAAAAAAAAAATTTTAATCTGTAGGACCATTTTTTATTATGATAATATTAATTATTCTTAGGGGTGACAATTTTTGCTTTAGCTTTTTTCTAGTCAGGATAACTATCTTATGATAAAATTCCATTATTTTATTACTGCGTTTTATACTTTAGAAAAATACTTGGTTTTTTAACATTGGACTGACTCAAACAAGTTACTATTTTTAAAAAAATTCCCTATTAAATACTTTTGGGCAGGTTAAAAATGATGCCTGTTGAAAGCAGAGCGCTTAATATTAATATTTATATTTCCATTTCCTATTTAAATAACACAGGAAAAAAAAAGTTCAAATTTTGAAATTTTATACCTCGGCGTTGAATCAATGCAGCGAAATGAGCGATACATATTCTTGTAGGGAATTGAACGCTCTACAAAAAAGGTCTCTTGTGATTTTTCGATAAACTCACTCCTTCAAAAGTTATTCACGTTCTAATATATATGTATATTAGACTGTGAATATGGGTGAACTTATGTTGGTAATTTCTTTAACAATTAGGTAATTTATGTTAATGCAATTTAAGTTTTTGTTTCAGGAAAGTATTTACGATATTTAGTAATAAGTTTCAACATTTTGCCGGAAACTAAAAAAAAAAAAGTGAAACTTACTCTAAATTTAACTTTAACCTTGAATAACTTTTGAAGGAGTGAGTTTATCGAAAAATCACAAGAAATATTTTTTGTAGAGCGTTCAATTCTCTACAAGAATAAGCGTCGTTCATTTTAGTGCATTGACTTGAAGCCGAGATATAACATTTCAAAGTTTGAAATTTTTTTTCCTGTGTTATTTAAATGGGAAATGAAAATATGCGATGTGCCACCGCTAAATATTTTTATTACGAGCTCTAATTTTGACAGGCATCTTTTTTTACCTTCCCGAAAGTATTTAATATGTTACTGCGAAAAACAAAAAGTAATCGCTTTTTTTTAATCACTCTAATTAATATATATATGTATATTATGTGAATGTGTGAATTACTGTTAGTCATTTCTTTAAAAATTTGGTAATTTACGTTGATACAATTTAAACTTTTTTTCAAGATAGATTTTACGATATTCAATAATAAGTTTTAACATTTTGCCGGAAACTAAAAAAAAAAATCGAAGTTTACTCTAAATTTAATTTTAACCTTGAATAACTTTTGAAGAAGTGAGTTTGTCGAAAAATCATAAGAGACCTTTTTTGCAGAGCGTTCAATTCCCTAATAGAATATATATTGCACATTTTGGTACATTGACTTGCAGCAGAGGCATAAAATTTCAAAGTTTGAAATTTTTTTTTTCCTGTCATTTTAATGGGAAATAGAAATATGCGATGAGAGGTCGCGAAATATTAATATTAAAAGCTCTGCTTTTAACAAGCATCTTTTTTCACCTTCCCGAAAGTATTTAAAAGGGGATTTCGAAAAAAAACATAGTCCCTTTTTTTGAATCAGTCTAATCTACATATTTCCTTTTTTCTACGATTCTTGAAACTTTGCACATTGGTTACAATTTTTTATCAAAGTAAATCTGGATTGCTCCGTTATGTATTTTTTCTACTGTATCATTTTTTCAGTATATTCTCTAACCAATTTATGTACATTCAGTAAAACAATTCTCCTGTAATTTCGATTTCTTTGAGACTTGAAATTTTGTGTATTGATCAGAATTTTCAATAGTAAATGGGACATCTTGCCCATGATATGCAATTCGACGGTAATGCACATTTTTGTATATCGAACAAAATTGTTACAAAAATATCACAGAATAGAAATTGCACCACGATCGAGCTGAAAAATCGGCGCGAAAAAATCGCAGATCAAAAAATTCGTCTCCGGCAACCCGGAAGATCGTTGCTTCCGGTTTGCCTTTCCTCGCGTTTCGTCCTTTTTCATTTTCTCACGACGGCACCGATCGGTAATCCGTGTTAACACGATGATATTGACTTTTTCATTGCAACACAAAATTGTAACGATCGTCAAAGACGAAGAAGAACAAAGTTTCACCAACCTTATTCGTTGCTTCGCAAATTCCAGTGGCACACGATTTTCTGTACGACTCGGACAACGACGTCGACAACGACGCTTTCTCCACGATCGCGCCAGCAACGTGAAAACAAAAGGTTTCTTTTTTTTTCTTCTTTTCTTCACCTTCTTTCTCCGTTTCGATAAATCGATACGATAAATCGATACTTCTAAATTCTTCGCTCTATTTGCGATTGATTGATGTCGATTACTTCGTCACAATCACAATCCTCTTCAGAATGGCGTCAGGATAGTTCAATAAAAAAGAGGGAGAGAAAAATCGGCAACGATCCTCTTTAGTCTTCTCTTCTCTCTTCTTTCTCCCGATTTTGGGAATTTTCGGCAAATGGGGATTGAAGAGAAAAAAAACCACAAACACAACACACGCACGCTATTCAAAAGAAGCGCGCGCGTTGGTATTACTCGCGAGGGCTCTCGGTACTCTCTGAAAGCACGCGATGAACCACTACCGATCGCCCTGTCTTCCGATCGGCATTATACGGCTCTCTAGTCATGGTGGGGAAGGCAAAGAGGCAGAGGAAGAAGAAGAAAAAACGGAAAAAAATGTCTCTGCGTTCGCACTTACTCTCGTAATGTGTGTATTCCACCTTTTAGCGTAGGAATTGTTAAGGGGGTCGTCTAGTGTGGAGCCTGTTTTTTTAATGTTCTTTTTCGGGAATTTTTTTTTGACAAGCCATTAAAATTAAATAATTTATGGATTGTGTATCATTTTTATTAACATTTGAATGAACTTTGTGAATTTTTTGAAGTGAACGTATTAAATATAATCGAAGATACACCGCCCAACAGGAACACATATTTAAAAAAAAGGTGCTCCACTGCTGTCACGATTCCGACCGTTCTGCCTATCTGAAATCAAAACGCCATTTTAATTGTGAGACTTGAGGCTCTACCGTGAACCAAGATAAAGTCAGAATTCCAAAAAAATCATTTTTTTTAACGCTTTAGAAAAAATATTCAATGCGAAAAATTGATTTTTTTTTCTAAAGCGTAAAAAAAATATTTTCTTGGGATTCTGACTTTTATTTTGGTTCACGGTAGAGCCTCAAGTCTCACAATTGAAATTGCGTTTGGTTTTTTGATTTCAGATAAGCAGAACGGCCGGAATCATGGCAGCAGTGGAGCACCTTTTTTTTTTATATGTGTTCCTGTTAGGCGGTGTATCTCCGATTATATTCCATACATTCACTTCAAAAAATTCACAAAGTTCGTTCAAATGTTAATGAAAATGATACACAATTCATACATTATTTTATTTTAATGGTTTGTCAAAAAAAAATTGCCGAAAAAAACATTTGAGAAACAGGTTTCACACTAGACGACCCCCTTAAGTTTCATGCGCTTTAAACGATAAGATGAGATAAAAAAAAGAATCGACTTTTATGCCTTTGACGTAATTCGTTTCCTTCGCTGGTTCATCGGGAGAGCCTTCATCTCATAATCGATCGATCATAGTAAAAATGTTATTCAACGTTTCGAATAAAAAACCAATTCGCAGGGTAATGAAGTGCATGCAACGTGTACAGAGGTGATGGTATTTATATGGAATGTGTAGAATTTTGTGACAAAAGCCCTCAATATTTTCTATACGTGTCGATATATATATATATGGGGCATTCCGTACCAAGTCGACCTGAGTGTGACCCTCGACCTCGCTGGTTTCGTTTACGATTTTTTATATGATTCTTCTCACTCAAAATAGCATTCAGATTTTTTTTTAGATTTTTTAAACCAAATTTTAGTACGTTATCATTTTTTGAACATTTTTTTTGAAAACCTCGAGGGCCGTAATTTAAAAATCTGAAAAAATTCTCAAAAACCCGGCGTCAAAAATGAAAATTTTTTACCCAAAATTCATGATGTCCAGGATTTCTCCTCCACCTCGATTTTAGGTTTTTATGAAGAAAACGTAAAAAAAAAAAATAGTTGCAGAAATTGATCTACCGTGAAAAGTGGCTTGAATATTTTTATCGTTAACGAACAATTTCCAAAAATAGTTTGTTGATTTCTGCATCTTCTTTTTTTTACGATTTCTTCATAAAAACCTAAAATCGAGGTGGAAGCGAAAGCCTGGACATCATGAATTTTTGGTCAAAAATTTTCATTTTTGACAGCGAATTTTTGAGAATTTTTTCAGATTTTTAAATTACGGCCCTCGAGATTTTTGAAAAAAAAAATGTTCAAAAAATCATAACGTACGCAAATTTGGTTTTAAAAATCTGAAAGAAATTCTGAATGCTATTTTGCGTTGGAATAATCATATAAAAAATCGTAAATAAAATCAGCGAGGTCGAGGGTCACACTCAGGTCGACTTGGTATGAAATGCCTGCCCCACATGGAAACATTCGCCTTGATTCCATGCCCTACAAAAAGTTTCACTGCTCTTTCAAAAATGGAGATATATTCAGCTTCATTTCGCTTTTTCCAAAAAAAAATTTCGATTTCTTTTTTAACCCGATAAGCCCTTTGAAACAGGGTCGTTTTTTGGCTTTTTTAATGCTTTAAAATTTTAACGCATGACCCATGAAATTTTGCAAAAACTGTATTTCACATAAAAAAAACTTGTGGAGGGGAGTATAAGCTTCAATTTTGTTTTTTAAAAAGTTTCGTACGATTTTTTTTTGCAAAAATATTTAATTTTTCGCAAAAAACGTCCATATTTATAAAATGTAGCGTAACTCTAAAACTACTGGGTTTTTGATAAATCACTAAGAGGGTAAAAATATGCATACAATTATTTCGGATTCAATTCAATTTTTTCAGAATTTTTTGTCAACATTTTTTCTTTCGAAATTTTTTCCTGACAACGCGATATTTTTTTAATCTTAAACGATCGGGTCTCTCACCTCATCTACACGGCTTTTTCATCGAAAAACATCGCATACATGGCATTTTTTATCGGAAAATCCGTGTAGATCAGGTAAGAGACCCGTTTGTTTAAGATAAAGAAATATCTCGGTAACAGAAAAAAATTTTGAAAAAAAAATTGTGAAAAAATTTCATTGAATCCAGAATAATTGTATGCAACTTTTTACCCTCTTAGTGATTTCACGAAAACCCAGCAGTTTTACAGTTACGCTGCATTTTATAAATATGATCGTTTTTTGCAAACATCTTAATATTTTTGCGAAAAAAAATCGCACGAAACTTAAAAAAAAAACGAAATCAAAGCTTATACTCCCCACCATAAGTTTTCTCACGCGAAAAACAGTTTTTTAAAAATTTCATGGGTCATACGACAAAATTTCAACGCCAAAAATTTTTTGAACAAATTGAAATGAAAAGCTGAATATGTCGCTTTTGAAACGCCGCTTGTCAAATTGAAATATTTCAATTTTTAAGAGAGCAGTGAAACTTTTTGTGCGAGGCGGAATCGGGGCGAGTGTTTCCAAACTTTTGGAAGGCAGTGGAAGAAATATATTGCAAATTTATTCAAATTATACCGGAAATATATCTTCCATGTGAAAACGTTTGAGAAATTGGATATGTTGAATATATTTTTTGTTTTGTCTTTTTGAAAATATTTTATTCTCATATGGGGCACAATATAAATTAAGAGAATGTCGGAGGGTTGATGTTAGAATAAAGAAAATAATAATAGTAGCTTGTATAGCTTGTTTCTTTTTGCTTGTTCATAAAAGAACCTTTGTTTTTGTGATAAAAAAAATTTCTACATGTTTTTGCAATTAAGAGCGAAAGCCACGGTAAAAATTATTTCTTCCCATTTGTTCAGAATTTATATCTTCAAAAATATGTTGGAACTTCTTCGCGAAAACTATAAATGCGTTGTACTCGATTTCAAAAATTTCAATAATTACTAATTTGAAAACCTACTTCAATAGAAGAAATGCTTAAAAATAAAAAAAAATTCAATTCACAACTATTGTGTAAATTATTAATATATTTATTTAAATTATTAATTTATATTTATATAAATTATTAATATATTTATTTTTTATTTTCTGATCAATGGAGACAATTGTTGTTTGTCCTTAAGATAATACTCATATCTCTGTTCATCTTTAAGATTTTTCAATAAAAATTTGCTATAAACTAATCGTTAGTTGAATATAAACCTAATTGAATAACAAATCCCGATTTTTTACTAATTAGTTATGAGTGTGAAAAAAATTCTCAAACATTGACAATTTTTTCATCCCTTACAAGGAGATGAACAACTTCCCTATTTTTCCATCCCTTACCCTTAAGGATGTTGAGTCCCAAATCGCAAATGATGAGAAAATTCTGAAAATTTGGTATGTTTTTGGATGAATTATTTAAGAGGTCTTGTAAAAATTTAACGACCATTAGGAAGCTCGTTATCGAACAATTAACATTAACAAATTAAATGAGATTAAATGTAGTCTTATGGAAACTGATATAACTTTGCGATAAGTTTTTTTTTTACCTCTCAATTTTTTAATATCTACACTATATTGAAAGCAACGGGAACAAAAAGAAGCTTATTGATAAATATTTTGTTTATTTGTTTAAAAAAATGTTCCCAACAAAATGTTAATATTTTAATAACGAGCTTCCTAATCGTCGTGAAATTTTTACACGACCTCTTAAATACTTCATACAAAAACATACCAAATTTTCAGAATTTTGTCATCATTTTTCATTTTAACCCTTAAGGAGGTTAAAGTAATGATGATAGAATTCTGAAAATTTAATATATGTTTTTACATCAAGTATTCAGGAAGTCGTGTAAAAATTTCACGGCGATTAATAAACTATTTATTGAACAATTAACATTAAAAGATTTCATAGGGACTCAACATCCTTAAAAAGAAATCTGCAAATTTTAATTTGCACGATTTTCAAACATCAAATCAATGGGAGATATTAACAAATTTTGTTTCACCGAACCCCTCGATATTTGTTTATACAGAAAAAACCGATCAGTCAGGATGCTCATTTCATTATGTTTACATAAAATCTGGTTGACGCAATCGGGTGAAATTGCAAGAAAAATTACAAATGCGTCGAACAAAGAGTTTAAACCTCTTCGGACATTAACAGCGCGAAATTAATAAATTTTCCGTATTTTCCATTACCTGCATATTTTTCGTGATCTCCTGAACCATCGTACTCTTATTTATTCTCGTTGTTACACACACGCAGAGGAAACGTCATTTTTTTTTGCTCTCCTACGTAAACGAAAGATTGCAATTTAAAAAAAAACTGGATACTTTCAACAACATTTTTGCATTTGATTATAAGTCTACGCAGAAGTCCAATGATACGTTCGTCGCTCATTATTCGTCTGCGATTCCTGTTATAAAATTGCATGCAAATCTACAATTTTTTTTTCAAATGACGCAGCGATAAAATGCAATTTGAACTATTTCTCTTTTCAAGTGACTCAATTTTATCGAATATATTTTTTTTTTTTTTAGAACGTTCTTGTGACATTTTATATTTATCGATGAATTTTTGTATCATATTGATTCGTTTTCTAGAGATGAAGTATTTTTGGAAGGCTGAATTTGGGGAAAAAATCTTTTCACCGTTAAGAAGTTTTGGAGTCTCGGAAAAAAGTGCAACGAACGAGACAGCGATGTAGAGAGTTTTCGAGCAGTCTAGAAATTTACCGTTAATTATCGGTACTCTCTTAGATCATAGATCTTAGATCCTGACCTTGAACCAGCTCGAAATAAAAAAAAATGCGTTTTATTTAAAAATGCACATTTCCTCTAGTATTTTTCTGTCTATTGAAATATTATATACACGTTAGACTGATTCAAAAAAACTATTTTTTTTTGTTCCAAATCCCCTATTAAATATTTTTAGGAAAGTGAAAAAAAGATGCCTGTTAAAAGCAGAGCTCTTAATATTAATATTTAGCGGTCTCCCATCGCATATTTATATTTCTCATTTAAATGATACAGAAAAAAAATTCAAACTTTGAAATTTTATACCTCGGCTTCAAGTCAATGTACCGAAATGAGCAATGCATTTTCTTGTAGGGAATTGAACGACCTCGCTGGTTTCGTTTACGATTTTTTATATGATTCTTCCACCTCAAAATGGCATTCAGATTTTTAAAACCAAATTTGCGTGCGTTATGATTTTTTGAGCGTTTTTTCGAAAACCTCGAGGGCCGTAATTTAAAAATCTGAAAGAATTCTCAAAAATCCGGTGTTGAAAAATGAAAATTTTTGACCCAAAATTCATGATATCCAGGATTTCCCTTCCACCTCGATTGTAGGAAGAAAACGTAAAAAAAAAAAAAAAATAGATGCAGAAATTGATCTACTGTGAAAAGTGGCTTGAATATTTTTATCGTTAACCAACAATTTCCAAAAAATAAAAATAGTTGCTTAATTTCTGCATCTGTTTTTTTTACGATTTCTTCATAAAAACCTAAAATCGAGGTGGAAGCGAAAGCCTGGAAATCATAAATTTTGGGTCAAAAGTTTTCATTTTTGACACCGAATTTTGGAGAATTTTTTCAGATTTTGAAATTACGGCCCTCGAGGTTTTCCGAAAAAAATGTTCAAAAAAATCATAACGTACGCAAATTTGATTTTAAAAATCTGAAAAAATTCCGAATGCTATTGTGAGTTGGAAGAATCATATAAAAAATCGTAAATAAAATAAGCGAGGTCGAGGGTCACACTCAGGTCGACTTGATATGGAATGCCCCGTATATTAGATTGTGAATATGTGTGAACCACTGTTGGTCGTTTATTTAAAAATTTGATGATTTATGTTAATGCAATTTAAACTTTTTTTCAAGAGAGATTTTACGATGTTTATTAATAAGTTTTAACATTTTGGCAGAAACTAAAAAAAAAAGTGGAATTTACTCTAAATTTAATTTTAAACCTTAAATATAACTTTAGAAGGAGTGAGTTTTTCGAAAAATCATAAGAGACCTTTTTTGTAGAGCGTTCAATTCTCTTTAAGAATATTTATTGCTCATTTCGATACGTTGACTAGAAACCGAGATATAAAATTTCAAAGTTTGAATATTTTTTTTTCCTATGTTATTTAAATGGGGAATAGAAATATGCGATAAGACCGCTAAATATCAATATTAGAAGTTCTGCTTTTAACAGGCATCTTTTTCCACCCCCCCCCCCCCCCCTAGTATTTAATAGGGGATTTAAAAAAAAATGGTCGCTTTTTTTGAATCGTCTAATATACATGTATAGTAAATTAATTTCAGATATAATAAATTAAGAACACAAACATATTTTTAAAAAACCCATGATTTATAGTAAAAATTTTAGTCCAATGTAATTTTTATTCTTGTCATTTTTAATTTTCAGAAAAAATATTGATACCAGAGATTATTTCACGATTTCATGATTCGAAGATTTTACGATCGATGCTGATGAGCGATGATAAATTATGCATACGACCGATTGTGCAATAGATCTTTTTTCTTACTTTTTTCTCCCCTTTTTTTATGTTCCAAACTGGATGAAAAAAAAATGACTGGACAATTGACCGAGATGGCAAAAATAACTTCGGGGGCTCTCGATCTCTGGCTTTTTGCTTCTCGTGTAATTTCACGAAGCCAGTTACACAAATACATTGTAAATAGTATCCACTCACAAATTGCAGACTTGCGTGTACGCGCGACTCAACTCAGCGCGATAATTAAACAATTTACACCGTCATTGCGTCATTCGTTAAATTGAGCGGAAAAAATTCTTTGGCTCTCCATAATTCCATGTCCTTTTTCTTTCAATCTTTCGCTTTTTCTTTCGGTGCATTTTTCCGCTGGAAGTACAAATTAAAATAGAGTCGTGCAGAGGAAAGGCTTGTTTATACATTAAACATACATTAAAACGTTGAGAAATCATAGTTATAGAAAAAAGTGTTAGTGCATAATTGTGTGAGTGCTGGTATTAAAAATTTGCACTTAAAATATTTCATACAGAGTAAAGTAGAGTAAGTTTCGAATTTTTTGAAACTATTTTCGCGTGATTTTAAATTTTATGAAAAATATTCGTGGATGTTTCAGTTTTTGTAATTTTTGTAGTCATCGAACTCAAAACTTCAAAACAAATATACCAGATAAAAAGAAGATTTTCATTGAATTAGGTTTGAATTATTTTTTTCAATAGTTTTTTTTATTCTTTTTTTTTTATAGATTTTAGATTCTGGTTTAATTTGGAAAGGGTTAAGATTGTATGAAATTAGGAGAACTTTCGGAAATCGTGAAAAGATTTCGAAAATTTGAAATTGGCGCCCACATTTCGCATTTTTTTCAATCATATGTTGAGCTTCCTTCACGAGTAAATGAATATCTATTAATTATTAATGTAAATGAATTATAAATTTAATTTAATTATCAATTAAATTATTATTTAATAATAACACAGGCCCACAAAAAAAAAGTTGTGTGTGCTGGGTGTCCCACTACATTTTTCCTACGTATTTTGTTCCGCTGAACGCGAATCTGAAGTTGGAATTAGGGGGTCGCACATGAAATGTTCGAGAAAATCCATAAAAACTGATAAGATATCATGATATTTTTATTAGTTTTTATGCATTTTCTCGAGCATTTGCTAACCGACCCTTAATTCTAACTTTAGATTCATGTTCAACGGGACGAAATACGTAGAGAAAACGTAGTGGGACACTCAGCACACACAACTTTTTTTTGTTGAGAAAATCCATGAAAATGTCATGACACTTTTATCAGTTTTTATCGATTTTCTCGAGCATTTCTTCATCGACTCCTAATTCTAACTTCAGATTCGTGTTCAGCAGGACAAAATACGTAGGAACAACATATTGGGAGTCGAAAAATCTAAAGATCGAAATTCATAATGACCGAAATTCAGAAAATCGGATACCCGAATACCATTACCAACGAATAGTCTATCAATCATAATTTAAAATTCCCAAAAGACCATAATGTTCTATTACGTTTTCACAATTTATGCAAATATGCAAAGCATGTTTATACCGAAAAGTTTTTTTCATATTTGAAATCAGCAAACATAGCTAAATACAAATTGTATGACAACAGCAGATTCAAATTCCAAAATATCTCATTTCCAAACAGGCATTATCACGATGGAGAAAAATTTCGAACATCAATCTATCGATACTAAAAGATCAGATGGTTCAAAATACAGAAACTGAACATCCCGAAATATAACCCCAATAAATGCTACCAGAAATCATCGTCCATTTCTGGTGCCTACAATTTGTGATCAGTCGGTATTTTGATTAGTCGGTACCTTGACTATTCGATATTATGAACATTCGGTGTTTTGACCATTCGCTATCCCAGTAATTTTGTACTTTCAGTTCGGTATTTAAATTTTCGGAATTTTGACATATGTTAGAATGACTTCTCCGATTCATCCAGTTTACGGAATTTGAACAATGCGCCTTATTGGCTCTTCGACAATTCATTTAACCTACATTTTATTTATCCAGTAGTTGAGACATTCATACATTAATTTTCTGAATTTTTCAATCTCTCCTTTATTAAGCTTTTATATAATGCACGTGCGAATTATTAATTTTGGGAATACATAAATTTCTGAATTTCGGTCATTATGAATTTTCATCTTAAGGTTTTTCGTATTGGGACACCCAGCACACACAACTTTTTTTTTGTGGGCCTGTGTAATTTACAAAAGGTACAAAATGATGGAGAAACGAGGAAGCTGTGTGCAATTTTTCTATCTTTACTATTTGCTTGACATTTACTATGAATTACGCATATAGCAAAGTTTGAGTGGGGAACGGTTCAAAGCAAAAAAAAAAAATCGAAAATAAGAATACGAGAGAAACCAAAATTCCGGGTCAGGGAGATTCAACGGAACAAACAAACACACCCACAGAGATTTTCTTTCAAAGTGTAGTGTTTCTCCACGTCACTTTTACATTCGTTTCCTAATGTTTGATTTGCAATTTTTTTTTTTCCCAAGAAACCGCATTTATTCAATCAGTGACGTGGGGCCAAGAGTCGAGAGCGCATAATACAAAACGAGGAAAAACGAATGAAAAAAATGAAAAAAGAAGAAAGTGGGATAAAACGAACCTTCGAGGAATGAAAATAGTCCTCGAGACAGGAGATCCTCGGAGAGACTTCATTTTTCATATCTGCGCAAACAAAAAATGTGTTTGAGGAATTTTAGGTGGATTTGAGCAGTGACTGATCCTTGATCCTTTCGATATTTCAATATTTTGCAGGAAATGTTCTTCCGGAATCGTTCTAAAATCTTCGCCAATTTTTTTCCAAATTTCTGATACTCCCAACCAGTAAAATCCATTTTAGGCAATTTCTTCAATTTTAAAACTGTAAAAAATGTTTTTTTTTTGTGCCAAAATAATTTTCCGAAATTTTCGCCGGTTTTCTTTTGCTCCAATCTATTTTTTTAAGTTACATTTTCCTCAATGTGGATCATCTTAAAAACTTTCCCCGAAATTACATAAGGATCCACCATACATTTTTTTTGAGTTGATAAAATTAGTTTTAAATGTGAAAACATCAAATTTTAAACGCAATTATCTCGAAACTATGTTTTTTTGAAAATAAGGTTGCGATGATCGAGGTATTCTGAAAACGTACCCATCGAATTCAAATTTTACATGTTATTTCAATAGGCAGGACCTATTTTTTTTTTGTTATAGCCAGACAAAAAAATGACGACGAACAAAAAACCCATCGAAATCTCTAATCGGAAGATTATGGAAAAATAAATGGTTTTCTTTTTGGAATAAAACAAACTTCACAATTTATAATCAGCTGCTCGATTATGCATTTTTTTACTATCTAAATATTTCTATAACGTTTGGATTTTTTAAAACGATTTTTTGTAAAAAAAAAATCTTAATCTCGTTGATTTACAGCGTTAAGTAAATAATTAATCAGCAAATGTACGTTTATCGCACGAAAAACTACTTTTTATGCCATTCCCTCATTCGATTTGTCCCGCTTTCGTAGAAATTCAGTCACTAAAAAATATTCGAACGGGAGCACGAAGCAGTCTACATATTAAAATAATATTTTATTCCAAGTTAACTTACTCAACGTTCAATTTCAACGCCTCTTGGAAATAGGTGATGATTTTTTTTTCCAAGATTGTCCCCAATGTAAAAAAGCATTTACAATTTTTTTACATTTTTTCTATTAGCAATTTTTGGTTCAATAATTTTTTTTTGCTGAAACGAAAACTGAAATTTAAAGACTTGAAAAAATTGTCAGGATTCAAATATTAAATTAACGAAATTAAATAGCGAATTTTTTGTTCCAAGAAAATAAAAATTGCTGAAAAAAGTTGCAGAGATTTTTCAACTCCGGTACAAATGCAAAAAGAAATCGCTGACCAAATTCAATTCTTAATAAAATTGAAACGTTGGTTGAGTTAACTCGAAAAACCCAATATATGGTATATCACTTATAATCGCCTTGAAAAAGCAGAATGAGCAAGATGCGAATTTGTTGCAAACTACAATTCACGAGTACAAATTCTCATTGAATTGACTTTTAAAAAATTTTGATTTCCATGGAAAGAGAACAAAAAAATAGAAAACATTCCACGACGCAGTTAATAATTGTAATAAATTTTGGTTTTTTTTTCTCGACCCAAATATCAAGGCACGCCGGAATGTTTTTTTTTAAATCATTGCATGTGATTCATCGATAACGATGGAAAATTCGTGTGATGAAAATGTTTGTTCTTTTTTTTTCTCGCACAATATTCGTACTCGTGAGCGAATATTTTCCACGTATGGGAGACTTTGTTGGCATTTTTATTATGTGTATGGCGTTCCATCCCAAGTCGGACAGTTTGAAAAACTTTTTTTTATTTTCTCAATTTTTTTATATTTTTTAGTACCTATCAAAAGACCCTTCCTGTTAAATTTTGAGATTTTTTTGATTACCCGTTCAAAAGATATTAAATTAACAAAAAACCGTTCTTTTTTTTGTATTTTGGTCATAACTTCTTTGATAATGATCCAAATTAAAAGTTTTTTTTTCAAAATTTTTGTTCTTTATGGCCTTTCCAGAAAAAAATACAACAAAAATATTCAACGAGTTTTTGAATGAGTTTTCCGAATTTTAAACTTTAAATCGTGTTTTTGAAAGAGAGTGTCCTTTTGTATTTTTTTTACATTTTTTGCTTCAAACATCCATCTATTCAACCATTTTTAAGACTAGTCCGATCGTGGGATTTCCATGACTACTTTTTTTTTCGATTTTTGAAAATTAAAAAAAAAAAAAAAAAAATTTCATAAATTATTATGAATACCAATTTTTGTTACTGCATAGTATTTTTTTCAATATTTAGAATTTATTTTAACACTTTTTTATTTGTTAATAGGTTCTTAAAATCAATAATTAATCATTAAGTCTGTTTATGAACAATAATAGCAACAATTTTTATTTATTCACGTAATTTTTTGACTTCGCAGTATTGTATCGCAAATAAAATCTTTGTTTTGCATCTAAATAATGTTTCTCAGGTGAAAATTCGACAGCAATATTCGGTAGACTATTTAGATTCAATGCCCACTCATACAATTCTTGAACTGTTATTTGCTCATCGATTACTTATTAATTTTAAAAATCTGTTAACAATGAAAAAGTGTCAAAATTAATTCAAAATGATTAAAAAAATACTATACAGTAACAAAAATTGGTATTCATAATAATTTATGAAAAAAAAAAATAATTTTCAAAAATCGAAAAAAATAGTAGTTGTTGAAATCCCACGATCGGAGTAGTCTTAAAAATTGTTGAATAGATAGATGTTTAAAACAAAAAATTAACAAAAAAATCTAGAATGACGCTCACTTTTAAAAACGCGATTTAAAGTTTAAAACTCAAAAAACTCATTCAAAAACGCGTGTTTGAAAAAAACTTTTAATTTGGACCATTATTAAAGAATTTATGACCAAAATACAAAAAAAAGCGGTTTTCTGGTTAATTTAATATCTTTCGAACGGATAATAAAAAAAATCTCAAAATTTAACAGAAAGGGTCTTTTGATGAGTACTAAAAAATATTAAAAAATTGAGGAAATTAAAAAAAAGTTTTTCAAACTGTCCGGTTTGGGATGGAACTCCCCGTATATATTACGCATACGATTTTATACTAGCCGATATATGACTATTTACATTAGGCCAAACGATCGTAAATGAGAGATAATTATTGCAATGTCGAGAATTTTCTTCACATCTCTTATAATGTTTTTATCTCGATATCTTACGCAGGTACATGATGATTGAGTATTCACCCAAAATCTCTCCTCGTCACTGATCTCATTCCCGTATTTCTGTTTCTGCTCGTTGGACACGTCGATTCGAGCGAATGAGCGTAGATTGAATTCCAATCACGAATAAACACGTCCTCGAGTTGTTTCCTCACGCTATCGATATTTTTGTGTCCATCATCCTCGAAAATCATTCCGATGCCTGAAAGAGACAAAAAAGAACTGAGAAAAACGTAAAACTCGAAAAATCTTCGAGCTTCAAAGGCGACATCTAAATAAATCAGGGTAAAGATTTTTTTTTCAATTTTACGAAAAACAGAAATTGTTTGTTTTTTTTATCTCCCAATTCGCTTCAGATACTCAAAAATTTGTTCAAGTTTAAATGGAAAAATACGCTTATTTGTTGATAAACAGCTTCGATTTCAGTTCGGGCGTTTTAAACATTTTAGAATACTTTGAATGAAAAATCATTGTTTTTGTATTTAAAAAATTGTTTTTCTGGAGTTTAAAGGATAAATCGCAGAATTTAAATTTTTCATATGTTTTAATTCAGGTTTCTCCACTTCAGTTCGTAACTATTGATGACTCACCAGCAGTATTGATGAAATAATCACCGGACCAATTGCTCGTACCGATATAAGCAGCAATATCGGTAACCATATATTTGTTATGATTTACACGGGAGAAAGGTATTTTGTCGAGTTTTGGATCCGTGGGAACAACAAATCGTTTCTAAAAAAACCATAAAAAATGTAATCATTAAATGGGCGATGGACGAATGATCGTTTTGTTACAGAGTTGTAAATAATGCATTACTATATTTATTACCCATTACACTGCATAATGTGAAATGGATAAGTGTATCATTACAAAATACTAAAGTAATGTGTAATGGATGCGTGTTCCATTACAATTAAAAAAAGTAATGTGTAATGGATGCATGTGCCATTACAAATAAAAAAAAGTAATGTGCAATGGATGCGTGTTCCATTACAAATAAAAAAAGTAATGTGTAATGTATGCATGTTCCATTAAAAATAAACAAGTAATGTGTCATGGATGCATATCCTGTTACCAATAAAAAAAAGTCATGTGTAATGGATGCGTGTTCCATTACAAAAAAAAATTAATGTGTAATGTATGCACGTTCCATTACAAATTACAATTTTTTAAAAAAAGTAATTGCAGTGGAGAATATTCCATTACAAATAGAAAAATTGCCATGCTCGTATTAAAAACTTGCACATTGCTGTCTCATTATTTTATTTCGCTGACTAAAAGGTCATTCACAATTATCACAAATGATCCATAAAGTTAAAAAATAGAAAAAAAAAAAAAACAGACAGTTCATCGTTAAATATGAAGTACGAAAATGTACTTAACCCCAAAAATGATCCAATTTTATATTGAACTTGCTTTTACACGCTGTTACCCATATTTATAAGCAATCTAATAAAATTTACAAGTTACTGATACAAAATTTGTCGCTTTATTGAATCCCTAAATAATGTGCATGTTCTTTTTTTAAAAACTTTATGGATCATTTGTGATAATTGTGGATGAACTTTTAGTGAGCGAAATAAAATAATGAGACAGCAAATCCACTGCAAATTACTTTTTTTTTAAATTGTAATTTGTAATGGAACGTGCATACATTGCACATTACTTTTTTATTTGTAATGGAACACGCATCCATTACACATTACCCTTCTTATTTGTAATGGAACATGCATACATTACACATTACTTTTTTTATTTGTAATGGAACATGCATCCATTACACATTACATTTTTTATTTGTAATGGCACATGCATCCATTACACATTACTTTTTTATTTGTAATGGGACATGCATCCATTACACATTACTATTTTCATTTGTAATGGAAAATTTGTCCAATACACATTGTTCAAAGTAATGAGCAATGCATTACTTTTACATTACACAACTCTGTTTTGTTTTACATCGATTTTTCGACGGATCGTTTATTCACCACTTCGATATTGACGTTCTTGTAGCTCTTTGTCAAATCGACCAACGAACGAAGAAAATTGTCTTCTGAAGTTCTGGAATGTTTCCACCAGGATATCAAGAGCCTGATGTTTATTTTACGATCAATGGCGGCCGATCTGAGAGCATTGTCGATCACGGGCCAGTACTTGACTTTTGCGGTGTAAATCGTAAGGGGAAAATAATCCATTACCGAAATGTAAATAAACTTTTCGGCCTTCTCGATACAATGCGTTATGGCGTCGATATCGTTGGTTCTGCCACGCGGTGATAAAGGAGGAGGTGAGCTCTGCAAAAAATGTTACAGATTGATTGAGAAGTCGAGAAAAATAAGACTTTTTGATAGATTGATCAATAGATCTTCCAATCGATGGATCCTTTAACAGATAGATTGATCCTTCGATTGATAAATTCTTCAATCTATTGATTGCATATGGGACGTTCCATCCCAAATCGGATAGTTTGAAAAACTTTTTTTTTATTTCCTCAATTTTTTTTATATTTTCTAGTACCCATCAAAAGACCCTCCCTGTTAAGTTTTGAGATTTTTTTAATAACCCGTTCACAAGCTATTAAATTTTAAAAAACCGCTCTTTTTATGATTTTTTGGCCATAAATTCTTTAATAATGGTCCAAATTAAGTGTTTTTGTTTTCAACATTTTTATTTCTTACGGCCTTTTCAGAAAAAAATACAAAAAAAAAAAATTCGACGTTTTTTTGAATAAGTTTTTCGATTTTCAAACTTTGAATCGTGTTTTTAAAAATGTGTGCATATTTTGATTTTTTTGAACAATTCTTCTATCTATTCACAAAACTTCTATCTATTCAACAATTTCACTTTTTTTTTCTATTTTTGAAAATCTAAAAAAAAAAATTTTATAAATCATTATGAATATCAATTTTGGTTACTGTATACAGTGTATAGTCTTTTTTTCATTATTTAGAATTTAGTTTGACACTTCTTTATTGTTAACGGGTACTTAAAATTTTCATTTTTTTAATTAAAAAAAAATAATAAAAAAATAGTAATTATGGAGGGCCCACGACCGGAATAGTCTCAAAAGTTGTTGAATAGGTAGAAGTTTAAAATAACAAAATTTCTAAAAAATCAAAATATGCACTCACTTTTGAAAACACGATTCAAAGTTTCAAAATAAAAAAACTTATTCAAAAACACGTCGAATATTTTTTTTTGTATTTTTTTCTAAAAAGGAAATAAAAAAACAAAAATTTTGAAGAAAAAAAACACTTAATTTGGACCATTATTAAAGAAGTTATGACGAACCAAAAAAAAGAGCGGTTTTAAAAAAAATTTAATATCTTGTGAACGGGTAATCAATCAAATCTCAAAGTTTAACAGGAATAGTCTTTTGATGGGTACTAAAAAATATACAAAAATTGAGGAAATAAAAAAAAAGAGTTTTTCAAACTGTCCGATTTGGGATGGAACGTCCCATATAGATTTTTGGGAATGATAAATTTTATATCGAACATAGCATTTTTGATCTATGGATCGGCGATATAATATAGATCTTTCAATTTTTATTCTTCACTCACCGCAATGAAACTTCTGTACTTGTTGTTGTCGAGTGTAAAATTCATGGGATTATCGACATTGATTTTGGTACTGAGAGCCTCGGGCCACGCCGATGGTAAACGTCCGGTCTTGCCCAATTGCCAATAAACCTCGAATATTTTTGCAAGATCGTTAGCAAGGCACGAGCAATTCATCACCAATAGTCCGAGTTCCTTGACCTGGGTCAACGATCGCCAATCCATATTGGCCGAGCCAACGTAAACGTGTGTACGATCGATGAGCCAAAGCTTGGTGTGAAGAACACCACCGCCGAGAAGAGCGGCAAAATTTAAACTGAGCACCTGTACGTTTTAAAAAAAGGACAAAAAAAATATACATTTTCACATAATTCAAACGACTTTATGCAATCACAAGTAATTGTTGACATTTCGAATTTCACATATACACTGAGAAAAAAAATAGTTGAATATGCAAAATCGTTTAGTTGAATACGTGCAACTAAATATTTAGTTGTACAATCCAAATTTTTGTTGCCTGAACGATATTTTGGTCAACCGAAGCGCGGAATTATTCAAGAAACTAATTATTTAGTTGGACCAAATAAATATTTAGTTGCCCGTATTCAACTAACGATTTTGCATATTCAACCATTTTTTTTTCTCAGTGTAGGTTTAGGTATAGGTTTAGGTTGAATTATGATAAATTTACCTGAGCTTTCGCCTTTTTCGCCAGGTACTCCGTGTCGAGATTTGGACTCGACTGTGAGGGAATATTTTGTGCGATTTTTATCTCGACGTTGCGATCCCGTCCAGCTTCAAGCAAAGCCTGAAAAACGTCTTCGCCCTGCATGATGAAAGAAAACAGTCGTTTAGCTGAAGAACAATTTTGCTTCGTCATGAAGGGAGAAAATTTCGTGACATTTTTTTTTCGAGAGTTTTATGCCAATGTGCTCAAAATGTCATAAAACATCGAGAAATCATATTTAGAAAAAATGTCCGGATGGATGTGTTGTGTGTATATTAGGGTGGGTCAAATAAAATTACTAATTTTTTTTCCCTCGATATAATGAAAAATGTATTGTTTGGCATCTCAAAAAAACCCTCTGCAAGTATCAGCCCTTCATATTTAAATTAAGAGGTCCCTCATCGCAAATTTTGATTTCCCATTTAAATAACATGGGAAAATTTTGTTAACTTTGGAATTTTATTAGAGTTTAACCGATGAGGTTAGGAGAGTTTTTTTAGCACATTTTTGTAGAACCGTTTTACTAACCGTTTAAAAAATAATCGGTGATAATCAATAATTATCACTGATTATTTTTTGAACGGTTAGTTTTATCGATTAGACACAAGAAAGCTTTTTTGTAGAGCATCAAATGTTCTACAAAAATTTGCTAAAAAACTCTCCTAACCTCAACTATTAAAGTCTAATAAAATTCCAAAGTTAAAAACAAGAATTTCCTATGTTTTTTAAATGGAAAATAAATATTTGCGATGAGGGACCTCTTAATTTAAATATGAAGGGCTAATACTTGCAGAGGGTTTTTTTGAGATGCCAAACAATACATTTTTCATTATATCGAAGAAAAAAAAATTAGTCATTTTATTTGACCCACCCTACTGTGTATGTATCCTGAGTTTCTGATGTAAATAATTAATATCTCAAGAACGCTTCGAGATATCGAGCTGATATTTGGGACACTTGTCCAGCACGAATTGCCCTTCATTATGAAATTTTTTTGTTTCAATTCTAACGGGTGTTCAGATTATATCGACTTTTTTCGTATTTGCAACAATGGCGTAAACGCTCTAACTTCTGCAATTTTCAAGATATTGCACTCAAACTTTGCACAGAATTAGTATAGCTATTAAGGTTGTTCGATATTGAATTCGACGAAAATCGATCGAAAGATTCAATTTTCATCAAAATTTGAATTTTTTGAAAAATAGCGTAAACGCTCGAACTTGTGCAATTTTTAAGATATTGCACTGAAACTTTGCACAGAGCTGATATAGCTATCGAGGATGTTCGTTATTAAATTTGACGAAAATCGATGGAATGATTAAAATGTCATCGAATTTTTTTTTTTTTTTTTAAATAGCATACTCTATAACTTCGGCTATTAGCGAGATATTGTACTGAAATTTTGTACACATTAAAAATAGTGATCAAGGTTGTTCGCTACTGAATTTGGCAAAAATCAAATTGGGCAAGAAGTAAATTTGAAAGAATTTGGCGAATTTGCACATTGATTACTCATGTTTTTCGACAGTTAACAAAGCTTCCTTTATGAGGAAGCCAAATTTGATCGTCATACTTTGCGATGAAGGAAGCTGTGTGAACTATGGATAAAGATGACGAAGCAATGTGCAAATGTCCAATTTGCAGGATTTTTTCTATATTATTTCAATTTAAAAAAAAAGTGTTTTCTCACTTCTTCAGCGCTGTCATCGGGATAAACGTCCTCTCTCTTCATAGTCCAGTACAACGATGCAATCTCAATGGTCGTTTGGGCCGTTCCAATGAGATCCATCCACGCGACATACGTGCTTTTGTGCCTTTTACTGCTGTTCGAGTACTTCATGCCAATCGGTATCGATTCGACAAGTGATATACGACAATTTTCCATGCACGTGAAATCGCTGTCGTTGCCGAAATTCGATAGATTCTTGTCGGCCGCATGATCCAGCAGAGGAAGAAGAACGACGAGTATTATGAGGATTAGTATTATGGAGATTGGTATGCAGCTGGGTCTGCACCAATTCTGCGCCCCCCATCTGTTTTATTGTGGAGAATAGAAATATTTAGAGATTTTTTTTTCGCACCTTTCGTGAAGGGGGAAAACTGAATTAGAATGTTGAAGGAAGGGTAATTTCTGGGATTTTCTTTTCGACTTAAGTGGACCAATTTTGTTTGAACCTCTTTGGGATTTTAATGTATGTTTCGACGTTACAATTTTTCCATTACAGAGGCTCTGGATAAAACTCTTCGGAGGAAGTAATTCGGCGTTAGGAAGTTTTGAACATTCTAGAGTACTTTGTAAAAGACATAAATATTTGCATATTAAAAAATCGTTTCGTAATGTCTAAACAAGGTTGCAAAATTTTTAATGAAAAAATAATGCATTAACCATTACTTTTTTAATGGCTAATGAAATTACTTTGCATTAACCACTAACCATTAAAATTTAATGGTTAATGGATATTATTTTCATTAACCATTAAATGTTAATGGTTAATGAAGATGCAATTGCATTACAAAAAGTAATGCATTATTTGCAACCCTGCCCATTACAATGTAGTGTGCAATAGAAAAAAATTCCATTACCCATTGCAATGTAATGTGTAATGGAAAAAACTTTGATTGCAATTTTCGGAATGGAAAAATATGGATGAATAAATTATTGCAATTTTGCATTACATTTTATTGACTTAGGACTTAGATTTTCACTTTAAATTCTAAAAAGCATCAATATTATAATTTTAAAAATCCAAGTCCTAAGTCAATAAAATGTAATGCAAAACTGCAATAATTTACTCCTCTATATTTTTCCATTCCCAAAATTACAATCAAAGTTTTGTCCATTACACATTACATTGCAATGGGTAATGGAAATTTTTTCTATTACACACTACATTGTAATGGCAGGGTTGCAAATAATGCATTACTTTTTATAATGCAATTGCATTTTCATTAACCATTAACATTTAATGGTTAATGAAAATAATTTTCCTTAACCATTAACCATTAACCATTAAATTTTAATGGTTAATGGAAATGCAAATGCATTAAAAAAAAGTAATGCATTATTTGCAACCCTCTGTCCAAATGTGTAACAAAACATCCTCAAAGTTTCAAAAAGGTTTGTTTGAATGGAGACATGACAAAAAAAATGAATAAACGCCATTTCTTTGAGAGGCTGTAAAAAATTCGCTTTTCCAAAATTTCAATTTTACGAACTTTGAATTAGTGAGGGGATCGTCGATGTCGCTTCTTAGCATGAACCCAGATTGGTCCCACAGCTCCAGATCGTCGTCCGCGCCTGCGGGCGTATTGACATCGAGTCTCGCATTTTCAGACACGGTCTATCGGCAAAAAGAAAGTCGTGTTTATTAAAAATCGTTAATTGAACTTATAAATCTAAATCCGTATCAAGAAAATTTTAAAAGGTACAAAAACTTTTCTGAGCGTTTTTGGCTCAGAATGGTAATTTGGGATTTATCGCTTAAAGAAATTCGGACCAAAAAAATTAGATGCAGACATTTTGAGGGTTGTTAATTGCGTTGGTGACACTTCTCACGAATCATGCTCAAAAATGGTAAAAATATTTTGGGAATGTATTTTTTTGAAACAAGTTTTTTCGTTTCTTTGCACCCAATTCTATGCCCATAACCACTCAACAATCTCACGCAACCCATGCATCCCAATTTTTCATTTTCTTCTGCATATCCAAATCCTCGGGATGGATCCCACATGAATTTTCAAAATTACTGTGGCTATGGAAAATTTTCAGGAGTTGTAAACAGGATTCTCGTTCCTTGTGTCCTTAAGTGAGATGGACAATTATTCCACCGGTTTTTTAGGAATAATTTCAGAACGGTTCAACTTTTTCAACCTCCCCCCCCCACCCCCCCCTAATTATCATTGTATCTAATCTAATTATCAGAATTGAAACAAGTATATTACAAAAAAAATTTAAATATAAAATTGAGCATTGTTCAGATACTGTATAATCACCTATTATTTAAAGTGCATCAGAAAACTCAGTTTTCCTTATACGATAGTAAACTGCATTATACATATGGATCATTCCATGTCAAATAGACCAAGCGTTGGAACCGACCCCTCTCAATTTCAATAAAATTTGGTCAGAAGTTTTCGTTTTCAATGAAACGGAGTTCTACCAAAGGGAAAAAATTAAATTTTTTTTTTTTAAGTTATTCAAAATTTAAAATTTTACAATTTTTCAAATTTTTCAAGTTTATTTTTCAAATATCTCGAAAACTATTATAGTTACGAAAAATCGTTCTGAATTCGTTTTGAAGAGTATACTTGGGGCTACGAAAAAAAAAGTATTCCGAAAAAAATTTTTGAAAAATGATGAATTTGGCGAATTTTGAATATTCAAAAATCGTGAAAATCCAAGTTCCATATTCTATTTTTGGTTCAATTTTTTTTTATATAATACTTTATACTGATCTTAAAAGATCCTAAAATTTCCAGAGAGGTGTTTTTTTTAAATATAAATTTTTGAATTTTTAAAAATCGTGCAAATCCATGATCAACATTAAATTTTTTGCCAATATTATATAAAAAAAAGTAGCCCCAAGTATACTCTTCAAAACGAATTCAGAACGATTTTTCGTAACTATAATAGTTTTCGAGATATTTGAAAAATAAACTTGAACGATTTGAAAAATTGTGAAATTTTAAATTTTGAATAACTTTTGAAAAAAAAATTGTTAATTTTTTTCCTTTGGTAGAACTTCGTTTTATTGAAAACGAAAACTTCTCACCAAATTTCATCGAAATTGAAAGGGGTAGATTCCAACTCTTGGTCGATTTGACATGGAATGACCCATATATAATTTTCCAATTTTGTCTTAAATTTTTTTATTTTTGGTTAAAATAACCCGTGCTAAATAGGACCTTGAATTTTTATTATTTATGATTGATGAATAATAAGGTCGATTTTTATTTTTGCCAAAAAATTGAAAAGAACGGCTAGTTGAAAAATCTTTATGTCAACACGGTCAACACTTTGTTCACACATTCTTAACGAAACATTGAGGTTAGATCAAAAATTAATCTAGAAACACGAAAAACGTTTGGGTTTCTTAAAAAACTGCTTGTCAATAAAAAAAACTGAAGAACTTTGGATTTATTATTTATTATATACCTTTTTGGGTGGTGCAACTCCCTTGAGCTTCGATTTTTTAGAGTCGTTTGAATAAAAGCCGGAACTGACCATTTCGATTATTATAAAACACTTTTTTGTTGCTGTTTTTTTTTAAATGAAGGATCAATACGAATCCGGAGTTTCAGGTGAACAGTGCACGAGCAACGAAGACTGAGTCCATCTTCTTTGGCACAAGGAAATTAAAAATCTTCGTTCAGTCTATTAATTCTCTGCAGCAACTCTTCTGAGAGCGCTGTAGATTCAAGCGGCTGTTTGCGGCAACACGGGCAAGACTGGAAAAGACGCGAATGCTTGGAGAAGCATTTTCTTGGGGCGATCAGGTTACCCAGAAATTGTTGACGTTTTAAGAGTCTGCTGGGTCTTATCATTCTTGTTTATCTTTTCATCAGTTATTTTTGAGAATGATAACAATTTGCGAAATTAGTGATTATTAACGATTGTTGGCGGCGATGTGTTTATTTTTTTGCTCATATTTACACTTCTTGTATCGTAATAACAGACTGCAGCGGAGAATTTCAACGTCTGAAGGCATAAGCGTGTCGTCGATGCTAGTTACGAATCGATCAGGCCCGTAGGTATTCATCTTTTGTGGGGGCCCCATTTAAAAAACATATTTTTTATAAAAATTGTTGATCTCTAATTTTTCAATGCAAAAACACATTGAACATTGTGAGGGTAGGCTAAAAATTGTTGTTTGAAAATTCGGTCATTTCTGATTTTTTCAATATTTTGGGGCAATATTTTTCACAGGCGCTTTTTGTACTTACGGCCCTGATCGACACGCGCACCATCTCCGTCAATGCCAACTATCTTCGAAAAATCACTATAAACCATATATATATGTATATAGGGTATTCCCGCTCAACGGGACCTCCTTTTAGGCCGACCTCTTCCGATTTTCTCGAAACTCGAGTATGTTTTAGTGTTGCCTGAAAGTATGTGGTACACCATTTTTCAGATCACTAACTATAATACTCTTTGAAATACACCAAAAGTTATATTTCAAACTTTTTGCGTATTCAGCGGTTCGGAGCTTTGGCACGGCGCGAAATTCGCAAATTTCCTGCGCTTTTTGAAAAAAATATCAGCGATTCCGAAAAAAAACGAATTCATTTGAATTTCGGCGAAAAACCGAAAAAATTGATTTACAAAAAAGAGCATAATTTAATTCGGCGGAAATTTTTTTTTCATGTTTTGTATATATCTGAGAAGTCACGATATAAATTTCAAGTTGGAACTCACATCTGTTTACTAATGCCAAGTCTTTTAGTAGGATAAAAATTCTTAAATATTGTGTTTTTCGTATTCAACAGGTCTCTGATATATTATACAGTTTTTTTAACGAATTTCGAATCTTATAAATTTATTAAATTCAAAATTTAATAAATTTGATTTAATTGATTTAACTTAATAAATTTAATTTAATAAATTGAATAAATTTGATTATTTAATAAATTTAATTTAATTAATTTAAATAATTTATTAAATTCAAAATCGTAAAAAAAAAACGCTATATAATACATCAGGGAACTGTTGAATACGAAAAACACGATGTGAGTTCCAACTTGAAATTTATATCGTGACTTCTCAGATATATACAAAACATGAAAAAAATTGTTCCGCCGAATTAAATTATGCTCTTTTTTTGTAAATCAATTTTTTAGGTTTTTGGCCGAAATTTAAATGAATTCTTTTTTTTTCGGAATCGCTGATATTTTTTTCGAAAAGTGCAGGAAATTTCCGATCGAAAGCTATTTCCAAAGATCTTTTTCGATTTTATTTCGCGCCGTGTCAAAGCTCCGAAGCGCTGAATACGGAAAAAGTTTGAAATATAACTTTTGGTGTATTCCAAAGAGTATTATAGTTAGAGATCTGGAAATTGGTGTACAATATACTTTCAGGCAACACTAAAACATACTCGAGTTTCAAGAAAATCGAAAGAGGTCGGCCTAAAAGGGGGTCCCGTTGAGCGGGAATACCCCATATATAGATAAAATATTCTCAATTACATTAAAAAATAAAATAAAAATTATATCAACCTTAGGAAAATCCACTTTGTACTTCAAGTATAGAAATTTTTGTTTCCGTCCAATTTTTATAACAATTACTCAGTGACAATTATGATGTTCAGAGTTTGGTCAAGATCGTGCGCATCAGCGTAGTGAAATTCAAAAATTGATTTATGAGAGAACCCCTACACCTTAAGGGTTCTAACTAGCGTCAAAGATTTCCTCATTTGATACGTCAAATGATGGTGCATTGGTCAGGTTTACACGTATTCAACGAACATTTATATTTATGTTCAAAAATCAGCGTTTTGACGCTGACTCGACCCCCTTAAGTGCTTATTCCTCGAAGTTGCGCACAACTAAAGCAAGGATTTCGTAAATATCTTTAATTTTCTGTTAACGTACGCTTAATCTCCCTTTCAAGTTTCGTACTTCATTCCGTCCTCTTCCGTAATTATATTTTTTAAATATTAAAACGAGGCTTACCTGAGCATTAAGCAGGCTCCCGTCACTAAGTCAGATTTTCTATTGTAATTTTGTAACTAGGTCAAAGTTTTTCAATCTGCTTTTACTAAAATGAGCCCAAAACTATAGAGAATAATACAAACAATCTATATTTGAGAAAAAAAAATCAAAGTTTGTAAGGTAATTTGTAAAGTATTTTGTAAGGAAGTTTGTAAAGTATGTAAGGCCTTAAAAAATGTTTCCACTCTTTAAAAAAAAAAATTTAATAAATAAAAAATAATAATATTTAATAAATAAACAATAATTAAGAAAAAATGGAAATCCGATCACTTTAATTTTTATTCTTTGAGGAATGTCTTTCAATGTCCATTTCCGAGAAGGAACTCTGTCGTGCCGACTTGATCGCGTGTTACAGCCGAGAACAGTCGCCTCCTGACGGTTATTTCCCGAATCACGAATTATTTCACGCTTTCTCCGAGAAAAAAATCCTCGACAGTCGGAAATGCACAAAAGGTTTGCGACTGACTCGCACATACACACGAGAATTCTTCGAATGTGCGATCAATCGCGATCGATTTTAATCATTCATCACCGTAGGAATTCACTCTTCATGGTTCCTATTCTTCTTTCGCCCCGCGTTTGTTCTTTACATTCGGATTTTGCGAGCGCATATTTTCCACCGGATTCCTGTTCGCTTGATAAAATTGAATCGTCGTTAAATGCACAATGGTATACAATAAAAATAGATTGTATACATTTATTCATGCATATATAAATATATATATATTAGACTGGCCCGAAATAGTGCATTACTTTTTTTTTTACTTCCTATTTGATGAAATCATAGTGTTTACTATAATATTGAACGCCGTGAGAGACTTCTACCCGTGTAGAAATGTGATAGGGCAACCATTAGTTGATTCTTGCCCCTGATCCGCCCTGCCTGATCCGATTTTCCTGGCAGGGCCCTGACATGGAACTTAACGACCTTGTCCCTAGTTATTACATTGAAATAATAATCACTTATTACCAGTGCCCTGCATGATCAGAATATGAACAGTTTCCGACGACGTTATTTTTACACTTTTAAGCAAAACATATTTTTATTTTATTACCCTGGCAGGGCTCTGATGTGAAAACTAATTGGATTGCCCTGAGTATTTATTAAAATAAAATTATTTGTATATCGGCTTTCAGTAGTATAATAATAATAATAATAATAATAATAATAATAATAATAATAATAATAATAATAATAATAATAATAATAATAAATAACAATAATAGTAATAACAATAATAATAAATTAACAATCATTGCCTCGTTTATTATTATTATTATTATTATTATTATTATTATTATTATTCTTTAATTATTATTTACTTTTATCCCGCGAGAATAACAAGCAATTGTGCTCCTGTCACAAGTTCGTTACGTAGGCAGAGGATTATTATTATTATCACGACGAACCGCATCGCGTTAGTTCCGAGACTTGACGCGTGATGGCGCAGGACAGCAACCGTTGAACTCGCATACGGATAATGTGTTCAGTATGCTTATATAGACGGGTGCAAGCACGGATGTTAGCAGAAGTCGATGTCGGAAGAATCCATACAAGGAGTTCCTGCCGTCTTATGTAATTGTACTTATTTATTTAATTCTCGTAGAGAATTTCCGTTCACTCGGAATCTAATATTCTCTTCGAGGATTGCCAAAAGAAAAGTGTACCCTAAGAAAGGGTTGCCTCGAAATAAATACATTGAAAAAGGAGTACCTCGTAAAAACGAATTGTTCAAAAAGCGCTTCGGTGTATGATCGCGACCGTGATCAGGGCCTTTAAGGGCATGATTCTAAAAATCTTAGGGGCCTGATCAGGATCTGCTAGGGCCGGATCATATCGTCATAGGGGCCTGATCATGATCGCCGGATCCGAAAATGGCCAGCCAGGTGTTACATGGCTAAACAGGGCCTGTTAGGATGAGCGGATCATTTCCCTACATTAGTTAGGGAGGGCAAGTCAGGGGCAGAAGTTTTTCCCTACCAAAATTTCTACACGGGTACTTACTTTTTTTTTAGAGGTATCCCAATGGCTTTTTCTATTTGCTATTCGATTAAGGGGTTATGCGCAGTCAAGATTTTCAAAATTTAAATAAAATTAAATTTAAATAAATTTAAATAAATTTACATAATTTAAATAAATTTAAATAATTTAAATAAATTTAAATAAATTTAAATTAAATTTAAGTATATACACAGAAAATTTCACGGCAATCCAAAAGTTACAGGCATATTTGTAAAAACCCGTAATTACTATGTGCAAAGTGCTTTTGAAACTTTGAACGCGTTTTTCTCAAAACTCTGTTTTTTAAAGTCGGTGAGCAAGATTTCTCAAAAACGGCATAACCGAACAGTCCCAAATTTTTACACAAGCGTTATGAATATATTTTTTAGTAATTAATCGAAGGTTTTCTTTACTGATAAATATTTTCCATTTTATAAACAATTTTCTACAATAATCGAATTTTTTTTTGAGAAGCCGCCATTTTGATAGAAATAGATATTTTTTTGATATTTTTTCGATTAAATACCAGATCATACCTTATATTTACGAAATCTTTTTAACTTTTTTATTTTGAATCGTCCAATTCAGAGAAATCATGCATACCGCAAGAGGCCTTTTTTTAGAGGACCTCTCATCATGATTTTTTAAAAAGAAAAATTTTCAAATAAAGTCAAAAGTTACAAAAATATGTATACAAATTTTTATGGTAATGAATTAAAATGTCTTTCCAGAAAAAATTCCTGAAAAATTGCTTTTATAATAGCTTAACACATGGAAAGTCGATGTCCATAGTTTGGATTAAAAAATCAATTATTCTATGGAATAAACCGAAGTATAAATGATTTCGTGTAACAGTGCCCACACTTTTTTTCAAATTGCTGCTTCGTTGAACAATTTAAGATTCAGATTGTGACGAGATACACAACATTGAGTAAACAAATAATTATTTACTCGAATAGTGGATTTTTTTTCAAGCTAACTGGACTCGTACCTCAAAAGGAGGCACATTCACTGATGTATTCTCTTTTTTTTCGAAAATGCAAAAAACAATGTTTCATGCAGGGAATATGGGGCGGAATAAATTTTTCGGGCAAAATGAGATCCGTTCCGCCGCGTAAATTTTTTTTTTGCCGCAACTTTGACTTGGTAAAAATGTATGGGGCAAAACGGACACTTTTTATTCCGTAGAATTATTTTTTTTTTCCTATATCCAAACTATAGGTATCGATTTTCCATGTGTCAGTCAAATGGCTAAAGCCCATTGAGATCCCTCTAAAAAAATCGTACGTAGCCCTCCTTTTACGGCGTTCAATATTATAGTAAAAACTATGAGTTCATCAAGTAGCAAATTTTAAAAAAGGCTTTATTTTGGGCCAGTTTAATATATATTTTCAAAACAGCGAGACAGAGGATAAGAGAGTATGTATAACGTACCACGGATACTATAAAACGTCCCGTCACATTTATCGGTTCGCTGATTCGTGAATAATTAATTTCTCGGATCTAATGCCAATGAGGTGTTGTCGTCGCTCGCGATATCTCGTGTTTCACAAATAGCAAACTGTCTCTATACACACGATATATATATATAACCGTTTAATGGCTGAGGAATGAAATTTTGTCAGATCGCTGAAGGATACCTCAGCAAAATAATCAAATAATTATGATCCGTTGCTCGATGCAAATGCGTGACTAACGAACTACGTTATATACATGCATGAGGTTTCCCAAGTCGAATAAAATCAACTATGGAGACTTGCCTCTCGGATTTAGCTTATCATCCTTTTACTATTATACTGAAGCCCTTATAAAGAGCCTTGACAATTTTTTTCTATTTTTTTTTTAATTTTTTCGTCTCAATTAACGCACTCTTTAAAATCCTCAAAATTTAGGTACGAATTTATGAGATACGAGACATTGAGGAAAAGTTCTATTTTACCTGCGATTGCAGAATTGTTGCTTCTTTATAGGGAAAGATTTAATAAACTTAAAAAAAATCTGTGTGCATTTGTGTGCGAAACCCAACCGAGACATCAAAACGCCATATAATTCGAAAATAGCTCAATCGATCGGGTTGAAAGTTTGCAGGCGCACGGGGCTATAACTACCCTCCTTTGTTTAATATCATCGATGTGAAACTTTAACGCGACTCGTTCAAATTTTATCGAAGTTTGTTTTTTTTCAAAAATTACGAGATCAAAGATCCAGTAATTTTCGCGATATCATACCAATTTTTATTATATTGATAGGATATTACCAAAATGATATCACCTATTTGCTTTCGAATGTGGTGAAAATCGATTAAAGATCCCAAAAAAAGATCTAGTACATTTAACTAAATCCTAGTCAAGCCAAATAAATTTTTTTAGTTGTATAGGTCGGCCTAATACAACTCTATTCATGTCAACGATTTTTTTTTTTTTTTTAATGATCTACTAGGAAAATATATTGCGATCTAATCAATTTTTATTTAATTTTAATAATATTATTTCAAACTGAACAAATATGTATTTAAATGAAATAATTTTTTTTTAAATATTTACACAATATATATATTTAAACATTTCAATCTGTGAATGTATATCTGCACATATGAAGTCTACAATTTCGTAAGCTTCGTCTTTTCTTTAACAGAAGGGAAAAGAAAAAGACCCTTTTTTATGGGAATCCTTTTCGGGGATTTGACCATCTTGCGTTTTGCCGCAATGTTCAATGTATTAGATATCCATACTGAAAAATAAGGATATCCAACATAGACGAGCTTGGAAAGGATATAGGCGTCACGAGACAGGTTCGCTTGTGCGAGAGGTAGCCACCTGGCGGATTTTTGGGGTACTGACAAATCTGCAGATATGATCGGATGAGATTACAGGTGAATATAGGTATCTAGTAACAACGAATAGAATTTTTCTTCAACGCCTGTTTTTCGATGACAGGGAATTCAAATAAATAAATATATAGTAAATATATAGTAGTAAATATATCGCCCAAAATTGCATGGAATAAAAAATAATCAAATAAACGATTATAGTACCTACGACTAGATCTTTTTTCTGGGTGTAGACCAAATTGACGTCAAAAATATGAAATTGTTGATATTAAAAATTTCAAACGATTAAGGAGCTCGTTATTTTCAGAAACGTAGATTACAAATTTCGAAATAACTTTTTTTAGGGGACGTGAAGCGACTTTATTGATCTGTCATCGATTAATTTTTTTAACATTAAAAAAAAAGATGAATTAATATAAATTGAATATCGTGTTCAATGATTAACACAAACATACAATTCACGATTTTTGTGAATCTGAGACAAGTTGTCGATCGAAAATCGCACATTCCACGCTCGGCTTGTCTTCAACGAATCATGAAATTACGCCAATGGAAAATTGTATCCCCAGATCAGGCGATAAAAAAAGTGCAAGTAGCTCAATTTGCAATTCGATTCGGAGAACGACCCTTGAAGGGGGTTATTTTAACCCTTAGCAGTTGGCGATGATTCCACAAAAGGATTTGGAAGAGGCAATTGAGCACAGAAAAAAATGATCAGTGACAATTCATGTGTAATATTTAAAAAATTACTGAATTCAATGCAGAATATACGGTTCAGAACTGTAATTCAGACGTTTTACTGGGAATCCATTATATATTAATGGATTTAATGTAGTTCCTACTTTTCAAACCATTATAAATGCTGAATTAGACTGTAAAAAATGCAATGTTCACCGCAAAAAAATGACAAAGTAGAAATCACAAGCAGAAACGACGAAATCCACTGTGTTTGAACTGTAAAATTTACAATGGTCTCTGTAGAATATTCAAAGCACATAATTAAAAATTGCAGTGTTCCCGGAGAAAAATCAAATGTGCGCCGCAAAATATGCAACGTCAATTTCAATTTTTACAGTGTAGCACTGTAACGGGACGATCTGCGGCGTGCCACGATCTCGGCATTTCGTCCGAGATCCGCTAGATGGCGTCGGACGGCGCAGCCTCTCGCGCCAGCGAGAGAGCCACCGAGCACCTATAATAAGGTCCGATGTATTACCAACGTCGGCATCCTCTATTGACATACAATTGTTGGAACATCACCCGTGTTCACTGTTCTGTGGTCGAGCAGTCCTGTGGACTGAAGACTACATTTTTTTAACAGATCACCATTGCATTTCGGTGACGCTCGTGCTCTTTATGGGTGCGAGGTTAAACTAAATTCGCTTCATTACTTGATCTCACGATTAATCAGTCAAGTACAAGCCCTCGTAGCTGTGAGCCTGGGCGAGGATAAATACCGGTTTATTACAATATTTGAATAAATTGGAATTTATTCAAATATCGAAACGTTTCACTACACTGTAATTTATTTTAGAAATTGCAGTATTTTCAGTGAAAAATAAAAAGCGTACCGCAAAATATACTACGTTCTTTTCAATTTTTACAATGTACACTGTTATTTTTTCACGGGCCCTGGATAATTATTACAATGTGAAATGTGTAAAAAGTTCACCGGATACAACAGAAATAGAACGATTCACGTAGTGTACATTTTACTGTTCCACACTGTAAAAATTCGTCCGATGGGCATGTACTATGTCATATGTGACATACGTATATTGTATTAAAGAAATATGCAAATTTCACTGATTGCCCTTCCAGGAGGCGCTGTTGATGGGGAAAACTGTAAAAATTAATGGAAATCTCAGCAGTTCTCACTGATCATTTTTTTCCGTGAGGGGCAAAATACTGTGGAGAATGAGTGAAACAACCCCTAAAAATGTTTCAGTAGAAGTAAAAATGAGAATCGGAAAGAGAGAGAGAGAGAGAGAGACTGAGAGAGGGTGAAAAGAACGAGGACCAATATTTTCTAATTCTATTTCTATAATGTCATTACTAGGGAGCTTTCACGTTAAATTCCATCGGACTCTTTGTCGTCGTTGTTACCATTCCGAGGAAAGGGAGTTACGACCTTTCCGGATGATTAACGTTCCATCGATCAAAGCGGCACACAGAGAGGAGTGTGCCTTCGTGAAATTAACAGTCGACGAACCGAGTCCATTTTTTCATTGTTTATTTTTCTCTCCCAGCTTTCTTTCTATCCTCCCATATATATTTATACGTATGAAAAAAAAGGAGAAGGACGGCGGGGGAATTGCGACGGCGATTCCTCTCGTCAGTCTGATGGGAATGACACCGACGACGAAGACGACGACGACGACGTCTACGCCGACGACGACGAAGATCCATCGCCGGGGTCAATATTGACGTTGGGCGTCGTCGTCTTCGGGAATATCGGGGTTCGAGCTACTCCACACAATGTCCTGTACGTGCTATATACATCCTAAGTGTGTTATGTGCATTCGTCGTCTATCGAAGGTGCGAAAAAATCGACCCAGAGAGGCAGAAAAATCGCTCCCTCGTTCGAGAGAAAATGATTTTCAGCGAGGCTTTGTCTGTAATCCTTGAAGGTAAAAATGTTACACGTTTCGGGGCTAAAAGTCTCGACGACAAACTCACCGCTATCGAAGGCCTTTTGTCTCTCGGGGTAGACGCAATTGTGAAAAAAGGGAAAAAGTTTTTTTTTTTAAACACGTTTGAGAGTTGAAAAAAAGGCGGAAAATGAAAAATAAAAAATTTACGTCCAACGCGTTGAAAGCGAATAGGATTTCTGCGACCTGTTCGGGGGTTCCACGAGGACTGCGAGTATCAACCGACCAACGGAGTGTGTTAACTCGCTTCGGGGGTTGCTTTACCCCCGCTCCGAGCCCAGGAAAAAGCTCTTTCGTGTACAATTTATACATATACGTATATTTATGCATGCATGTAACGAGAAATTCACACGTTGGCTTGTAACGTTGACCCGGCATCGGTTCGTGAGGCTTCCGTGAAATTATCCGCAGCCTGGCTCGCGTGTCGAGCCGAATCCTCGTTTTCTTGAGGGTGTGTGCACTCCAAGCTTCGTTCTGAGCGGTGAAAAAGGAACGTGGAAAAATAACAACGATTCGATCCTTTTGGAACAATGCAAAAATCATGCAGACTTTATTTTGCTTCCGCACATAGCAATTTTTTAAAAATTTATGCAGCGTTGTCTCGGGAATGGCTTGAGTTCTAGCTCGACTGGAATTAAAGATAAAAGCTAAGCGCCGTCTTTGTTTGCTATGACTATAGCGAAAATTCCCAAAGTTTGCAGATTTTATGCAACTTTGAATTGTTGTGGATAAAAGTTCTGAGGCTCGAACATTAATGCAGTAAAGTTTTTTTTAACAAACGAGATAAGTTCTCATTAATTAGGATATCGAATAGATATTATAAATTTGAATCCGAGTACCTTAATCTAAAATCGCAAGGACTTCTTTAATTCAATTAAATTAATGTATTCATGGCGTTCTTTTATACTTTTTTTATGGTGTTAATTGGAACACATTGAACACTTCATTTTTTGCAATTGCTTTAGCTAACACTGTTCGAGAGCTGTAATGATATTTAAAAAAAAAACCCTGCTGTGTGTGTAATATTATATATGGGGCATTCCACGTCAAATCACGCGGTCACTGGCCTGACCCCCTCGGATTTTGATGTCCAATAAAATTGTGGGTCTCGTTTGACCCAAAATATGACCTCAAATTTTTATTTTATTTTTTAGGGGTTGCCCGAGCTGAAACATCATTAAGGGGGGAAACCCATATAAATGGTCGAAGATGACGAGGAATTTCGGGATTTTTTTTCAACGCAACTACCGGACCAATCGTTTTCAACTTTGGAGGCTATTTTATTGTACATTCGAAGACTTGAGAAACATTTTTTTTAATCGAAAATAAGTATTCATCAGCAGCCTGCAACCAATCGTTGCTGAACGAATTTTTTCCGCGATGTCGAATTGCGCCAGCTGTAGTTTTTTTGTTTTTCATCCGAAATAAATAAAAATCAGAAACCTTTACATTCTATATGAAAGTACGCTGTCGATAAACCAAGAAAAAGTTTCAAAAGTTGAATATTTTAATAATGGCGGCACTCAGATAAAAAAGATCGAATTTTCACCGAACATTTTTATGCAAAAAATGATTGTTAGATTAATTTTTTTTTAAATGGAGGTTTATCGACGAGGGTTTGCAATTATGTGTCTAAAAATATTTGCTTGAAATGAATCGGATGAATAGTTTTTTTTTTATCGCTGCCGCAAATTGCGAAAATGAAGTTTCGAGTAAATCGCGTTTGAAAGTTACTCAAAGTCCCTGGTACCTTAAAAAAATGTTTTTCAAGTCTTCGAATGTACAATAAAATAGCCTTCAAAGTTGAAAACGATTGGTCCAGTAGTTGCGTTGGAAAAAAATCCCGAAATTCCTCGTCATCTTCGACCATTTATATGGGTTTTCCCCCTTAAATTGAAGGAAAACATAAAGAGGGGCTTTTTTAAATTAATACATTTTTTTTACAGAAACTAGAGCCCAAAACAGATTTTTTCGTCATAGTTCAATAATGGGTCAAAAATAGTTACTATATTTTGTTATATTTTAATTTCTTTTTTAATAATTTCTTGTCTTGATTTATTTCTTGTAGTGAGAATAACAACAACAAAAATATTTTTTTTTAGTGAAACTTGATTTGTTTTTCGTGGTTTGAGAGTGAAACTACAACATTTTTTGAAAATTAATTAGCCTCGACACCTGAAATAAAAAGGATGATTCAAACACAATTAAAAAAAAAAAAAAAATAGTAATTATTTTTGGCTCATTAACGAACTATGACGACAATATCTGTTTTGGGATCTAGTTTCTGTAAAAAAAATTTCATTAATTTGAGAAAGGCCCCTCTTTATGTTTTCCCTCAATTTAATGATTTTTTAGGTCGGGCAACCCCTAAAAAATGAAATAAAAATTTCTAAAAATTTGACGTCATATTTTGGACCAAACGAAACCTACAATTCATTGGCCATCAAAATCCGAAGGGGTCAGGCTGATGACCACGCGATTTGACATGGAATGCCCCATGTATATATGTATACACAAGGGGTTAAAACGATTAACTCTTCCTGCAACGAGCTAAGCTGTCTCACGAGCGATCGATTCCCTTCCTGGGATCAGGAAAAACTATTTTTCCACACAAATACAATGCAATAAGTGAGATCGGGGTTACTTGACGTTATTTATTCTTCAAGTCATTATAAATAATCGCATAAGTACATACAATTTTTTAACCCGATTTATTGATTGATCAGCTAATTATCGCATCGATAAATTTATTTGACACATTATTATTGGCAGAACATCAAAATCCTGACAAAACTGGATTCCTGCATCTCTAAATCTCTTGAAAGTTAATTCGGACTGGAGAATAAGGGTCAGCATAACCTCAAATATTTTTTTAAAAACATGATTTATTATATAAATTTTCAAGGGATCCTTCTTAAACTCAAAATTTAGTATTAGTTTATCGAATGCAAAGTTTTAATCCATTTAATATTTTATTTCCACCAAGCAACTAAAACACCAGCGATGCGTCATAAGTAGCCATCAATCAACCCTAAAAGAGCGCAAACTGATGATGGTTAATTGTAATATATATATATGTATATATATATTAATTGTATAAATATATGTATATATACACACATGTACTTATATTCGGCACAAGCCTTGTACCAAAAGTTTTTTGGGTCACGAAATAACAAGAAAAAAAGAAGCACGCACATGATTGCCGAATATATAAGTCACGATAGCAAGAGACCCATTTTTTTCCAACTTCTGGAACATCATATTATTATCGTGTGCACGAAACGATTAAAACAAATGTCGAAAAAAAAGAAAGGGGGAGTGAGAGACTGCAATTTTTACGTCACACTGCAGCGAATTCATGTTTTTATATTTAGTAATTATATTTCGTATACGTAGAAATTTTTCCTCATGGAGTTTATGCTTTTATTTCATTATGATACAATTGAAGTTTCGAACGTTCAATTGAACGAAAAATCCGAAAAAGTGTTTATTTAATAAAAAAAATTATAAGAGCTTGCAGATAGTTGATAGATAATAATTTTAAAAATTCAACGATATTTTAATAATTATTTTGAAAGTCTTGACAAAGTCTCAAAATTGTTCTGTAAAAGAAGAAATTTTTCGCCCAGATAATGAAGTATGTGCGACGCATATAAAAAATATATATGATATTCAATATATTACATTTTAAAGGTTGGATATTTCCCATATGTTTTGGAATCAATGTTAAATATAAGTAGACGAAAGATATAATTGGAATAGATCCAAAATATAATGGAAATTCCATGCATAATTGATCGAAAAATAGGATATACTTTTCTGTATTTTTTATTTCTATGGGACAATTTCAGCGAGGACTCGAAATAGTTAGAAAAAAGAATTTTTTTCGAACGTTCACCTTACCTCTGTATGGACACAATTTTATAAACAATTTAGGGCAAAAATGTTCATCAAAGGACGAATTTTTTTTTTTCGAGAAGCCACCATTTTGTTAAAAATAAATATTTTGCTTATTCCTTCGATTTAATATTAGATTATATCTTATATGAACGAAATATTTATTATTTTTTTATCATTTTGGATGAACCTGCAATCCAGATATTTATATAGGACCTCCCGGAGATCGACTGCAGCGGGTTCAAGAAAAATTATAAAAAAAAAAAAAATTTCAAAATAAAGTAAAAACTCAGAAAAATATGTATATAAATTTTAACGGTAATAAATTAAAATGTCTTTTCAGAAAAAATTCTTGCAAAATCGCTTTTTTGACCTCCTGACCTCGTATAACCCCTCAAACATGGCAAATCGATGTCCTTAGTTTGGATATGAAAAACAATTATTCTATGGAATAAACTGAAGTATAAATGGTCTCATATAACGGTGTCCATGTTTTTTTTTCAAATTGCTGTTTCCTTGAAGAATTTGCGATTCACGGCTGACGAGATACACAACATTGAGTAAACAAATAATTATTTATTGTAAAGTGGATTTTTTTTCAAGCTAACTGGACTCTAACCTCAAAAGGAGGCACATTCACTGATTTATTCTGTTTTTTCTTTCGAAAATGCAAAAAAGAATTTTTCATGCAGGGAATATGGGGCGGAATACATTTTTCGGGCAACATGAGATCCGTTCAGCCGCGTTCAATTTTTTTTTTGCCGCAACTTTGACTTGGTCGAAGTATATTTGACCAAAGTACATTGTTTTTTTTTACTCGAAGGTGCAGCAAAAAAATGTATGGGGCAAAACGGACACATTATATCCCGTAGATTTATATTTTCTCCTATCCAAACTAAATAGGCATTGTTTTTCCATGTGTCAATAAAATGGCAAATAGAAAATGGCGAATAGAAATAAAATGGCCTATTGAGATACCCTTAAAAAAAATCGTACCTAGGGCTCCTTTCATGGCGTTTACGCGTTATTTACTTGAATAGAGGTGAATAATTTTTTTTCGAATAATTTCCACCTTACCTCGACGAGATATTTCGGTGGTATTTCCTTATTCTCGTGTCACAAGCTCTCAGAATCAGATCTGATATGTTTGTACGCCAATTTTTATTGCGAAATGTGTTTTGCTCGTTAATGTGTCCGATCGGTTAAACTGTCACGGGAAAACTAGTCCTGGGATATGAAACACTCCCGGAGCTTCGCGCGACGTCCAAAAGACTGAGAGAGAAAGAGAGCGAGAGAGCACACGTTGAAATAATAAAAGCAGAGGAAAAAAAAACGCCGACACGCCAGAACTACGTGTGCGCCAACTAATATCGCTTTTGTACATCTATAACAGGTCGATTCAGCCGGTTTTGCCAACCCTCAAACGCTCTGAGACACGATATATATGGGGCGTTCGACTTCGAATCACGCGATCATCGGCCTGACCCCCTCGGATTTTGATGTCCAATGAATTGCGGGTTTCATTTGGCCCAAAATATGACCTCAAATTTTTGGAAATTCTTATTTCATTTTGTAGGGGTTGCCTGAGCTGAAAAATCATTAAACTGAGGGAAAACGTAAAGCGGAGCCTTTTTTAAATTAATGAAATTTTTTCACAGAAACTAGGACCCAAAATTACTATATATATTCACTAGAAGAAACAATAAAAATAAGAAATTATAAACAAAAATTAAAATACAACAAAAAAATAGTAATTATTTTTAGCCCATTATCGAACTAAGACGAAAATATTTGTTTTGGGCCCTAGTTTCTGTGAAAACATTTCATTAATTTGAAAAAGGCCCGTCTTAATGTTTTCCCTCAATTTAATGATTTCTTAGCTCGGGTAACCCCTAAAAAATGAAATAAAAATTTCTAAAAATTTGAGGTCATATTTTGGGCCAAACGGAACCCACAATTCATTGGACATAAAAATCCGAGGGGGTCAGGCCAATGACCGCGTGATTTGACGTGGAATGCCCCATATATATGAATATAATATGAATATTAAAACAGCAGAAGAAAAATAAATGTGTGGGTTTATATATAGCACCATATACATATATATATGAGAGTTTGTTAACAATACAGTCGAGTGTGAATGTTTGGAGGGAAAACGAGATTACGAGTTTTTCCGATGCACAGAGCGAAGGAAAAGACTCGGGAGGAGAAAGGCGAACTAAACACAGGGGGTAAAAATTGTGTCGGCCAGCCAACACGCACGTGTAAAACTTCCCTCTCTCTCTTTCTTTAAACCAGCATGTATATAACCGAGGACTAAACGTTAATAATATCTGTATAGGGGAGAGTGGGGCAGGACGGTCCCCCTGAGGCACAACGATCCCCCTTAAAAATTCGGTCAAAAAACAAAATTTTTGATTTGTCAAATTATCATAAATTCGATGTATTGACTCATTTAAGGCCGATTCGCGATGCCTGGGGCATAATGGACCACCCTAAAAAATTAGGTCAGAAAATTTTTATTTTTCTTCAAATTATAATGAATTTGATGTATTTATCCATTTTAAGGCAGGTGTACTACATCAGGGGTAAAATGAACTATCGAGGAGAAAAAAAAATTAACGTTGAAAAAAAATTTGTAAAGATTAAAAAAAAAAATTAATTATTTTTTAGAGGGGGGCCGTTGTGCCCCAGCATTTTTTTTTTTTGAGTTTCGGCAAAATGTCGGTGAATTCGTTCAAGATAGAACAAAAGCAGACTGATTTGATGGTTCAAAGCTACAAAAGGTATTGAGGAGCTTAGGGGGGCCGTCATGCCCCACCCTCTTCTATATATGTATATGTAACGAGCGATACACGCGGGATTATTATTCACCCAGTGTATAATTATCCGTACAGCAAGAAAGAAAAAAAATGCGATAACGAACTTGATCATAAGTATCATTATCAATCCTAATTTAGAGCTCAGGAGGAACTTCATGAAAAATGTAAAATACAAATTTTTGTTTTGCGATTGTAATTCTTCGCCGTCGCGACGAGAATTTCAATGCTTCATAAATTTCATACGAATTCTTTTTTATCAGCTGCTAAATAACGTTCATAAATTTATATGAATTTATGAATTATAAAAGACTTCGACTTTTCGTTACGTTGATTTTACTCTTTATGAGGAACTTTTAGTCCCAGAGTGGTGAAAAAATGCTGTGAGATTTTTTAACTTAATTTTCAACTGGCCTAGTTTTTGGATTCGGAAAATTAATTTTTTTTTTTCAATTTCCAGGACATTTAGTTCATCCCAGAATTTTTCGTAGCCTCGATAAGATTTTGAATATCGCAGGAAAAAATTCAGAGCACGTACAAAATCAGTAAAAAAGTTGTAGTAATTTTATTAAATCAATTTTTTGGTTCATCGTCACAAATTTTCTATTCTTAACTCTTAGTTGACACACTTCTGCAGAATAACGTATACTTGACACACTGGGGTCGTTTGTACCCCAGCGATAAAAATTCTCATAAAAAATATATCATTTAATGTTTTAACTTGCAAATTTTTTTAGAACTTCTTAAGAGGTTACTTCCCAAAGTTATACAGAATTATCAAACTGTCAAACTATCACTAGCAAACTATCACTAGCAAACTATCAAAGATAAATATGATAAAAGAAATTTTAATATCCAAAAAAACTAAAAAAATGACAACTTTGACGAAAAAAAATCATAACGTTTTTATTTTTCGTCAAAAATGGTTAAAAATGTAACTGAGTATGCTTAATATATGGCACTATAAGCAAAAAATAGTAGTAGTCAAATAATATAAAAGGAAAAAAATTCGCACAACATTTTTTTAAATTTAGGTATTTAAAATTAAGTAAATTTGGACCTGGGGTGTTTTCTACCCCAGTGTGTCAAGTAAAGTTTCAATTCATTTCAAGCTATTGATGTGTTTTTCTCTCCATAATCATGAATTCACTATTTTAGTCTTGAGAAATTGAATAAGTGTGACAAATCTTAAAAAACCATTTCAGGTGGTTTCTCATTAATCTTGTTTCAAATTTTTTCAGATTCTTATTTTAAGAAAATTGACACCCCATAAAGGTCACAATCATGAACGTCTGTAAATTGTCTGAAAATGCTTTTTTTTTGCTATCTATTTTTTATCAACGTTATGTGATGATTTTCATCGCGGTCACGATACGTGAGGGATGTTTTTTCCTTTAACCATTAAATTTTTATTTATTTATTTTCTTTTATTCTTGAAAGTGCCAAAAAAGAAATAAATAAATAAGTAAGCAAAGAAATAAAAAAATAAATAAATAAGTAAATGAATTAATAAATAAATGGATAAATAAATACATAAATAAATAAATAAATTAATTAATTAATAAATTAATAAGAACTTGATTTAAAAATAAAATAAATAAATGAATAAATAAATAAATAAAAATTTAATGGTTTATGGAAATATTTTCCATTAATCATTAAAATTTAATGGTTAATGAAAATAATTTCCATTAATCATTAACCATTAAAATGCAAATGCATTACAAAAAATAATGCATTACTTGCAACCCTGCTTCCCAAAGTTTTACAGAATTATCAAACCATCAAACTATCAAACTATCAAACTATCACTAGCAAACTATCAAAGATAAATATGATAAAAGAAATTTTAATATCCAAAAAAACTAAGAAAATGACAACTTTGACGAAAAAAAATCATAACGTTTTTATTTTTCGTCAAAAATGGTTAAAAATGTAACTGAGTATGCTTAATATATGGCACTATAAGAAAAAAATAGTAGTAGTCAAATAATATAAAAGGAAAAAAATTCGCACATTTTTTTAAATTTAGGTATTTAAAATGAAGTAAATTTGCGCCTGGGGTGTTTTCTACCCCAGTGTGTCAAGTAAAGTTTCAATTCATTTCAAGCTATTGATGTGTTTCTATCTTCATAATCATGGAATCACTATTTTAGTCTTGAGAAATTGAATAAGTGTGACAAATCTTAAAAAACCATTTCAGGTGGTTTCTCATTACTCTCGTTTCAAATTTCTCCGGATTCTTATTTTAAGAAAATTGACACCCCATAAAGGTCACCATCATGAACGTCTGTAAATTGTCTGAAAATGCTTTTTTTTTGCTATCTATTTTTCATCAACGTTATGTGATGATTTTCGTCGCGGTCACGATACGTGAGGGATGTTTTTTCCAGATAGTTAGCAACGACGATTCTCACCTGTGTTGTTGGAGAGGGAGGATGAGGTGTTATATGAATATTATATATATGTATATATCAAGGGAGGCTTGCGGTTTATGGAACTTAAACGAGAAGGAACAAGAGGGGTTGACGAGACGAAAGACCGAGAAAGCAAAGCATCAAGGACTTCCAGTTGATTTCACCGGGACTCCCTCGACTGAGGGGTTGATGGAACTCCCGCTAGAAAGGTCACATATACATAGACCACAGAGACCATTCTACCTCGTTATATATTCGACGAGAGAAGGGAGCGAAAAGCTCTCTCGATTTTCAGCAGACTCCGTCATATCTGGGGATGCTAAACTTCTCTCGTTGCCAAAGAGCATCTCGCGAACATTTGTTTAACATTCACTTTCATAATGTAACGAGGGAAGATTTCCCACTCCGCGATTGTGTCGATCGATAAATCACTGCTGGAAAATCGAGCTTTCAAATCGTATTGGCGCCATTTTCATCGTCAAAAGGTCGATATCGTTAGGCGACTTTGGATTTAACCATGGAAGCACTAATTTCAAAGCTCTCTTGCCTACCATCCAAACGAAGCTTCTCGCCATTCCCGAGGGATATTAAGAACGTGGCAAAGCTCAGCCCATCCCCATGTTTTGTCATGCAAGGAATACCCAAAGCCAGGGTCGCGTATCCGATCCTCCCCATCCTTTGATTTTTGCAGCTCTCTCTGATAAGTAGTGCGATTACTGTACTTTGAGCAGATATATACGGGGCATTCCATGTCAAATCACGCGGTCATCGGCCTGACCCCCTCGGATTTTGGAATCCAATAAATTGTGGGTTTCGTTTGGCCCAAAATATGACCTCTAATTTTTAGACATTTTTTAGGGGTTGCGAAACGAAACCCACAATTCATTGGACATCAAATTCCGACAAGGTCATGCCGATGATCGCGTGATTTGACGTGGAATGTCCCATACATATATATTTATGTATAATTCGACGAGGAGTTGACGCTTGTTTGGACACGCTAAACGAGTTAATGAAACAGACATGAGGCTATATGCACATGAATAATACAGAAAGAAGAAGGTGAAGAAGAGAATACATTAATCAGAAGGATTACAGGAGTTGAAATAGAATTAATTAATCGTCGTCCCGATGCTGGGCCATCAACTCCTTGGAGTTACGATTAATGATCCTTCTTCGCTAAATATACGCCAACTATACATTTCTCCACTATTAACAACGATCCTACATCATGTTTCAGTGAATTTCTCTGCTGTCATTAATCGGCGTCTCAATTCACCTCTCCTTTTTTTTCTGCATCCATAATCACGCTCCATTCCCTCACCGATAAGACCCTGTCTCGTTTATAATAGTTTCACCTTTCATGAAACAATACAGGGACGAAAAACTCTGACGAACTTGCGCTGGACCCCAAAGTAGTTATCTCAGTAGTAAAATCGTATTTAAGTGAAATTTGATTTCCAGTCGAAAGGTTTGATCCTTACGGGATCATCGAAGATTGAAAAATACTTCTGGGAGAAAGTATTTTGCAATAAGTAATCATGGAAGTAATCGTAAAAGTAAAAAAAATCGTGGAAGTAAAAAAAGGCTTTTCAATTTAGGAGCAAAAAATTAAATACTCGAAAATTAACGCTGCCCTTCAAGTTTAACAACTTGGAATCTGCGAAATGATTTTTATTTTATTTTGCTTTTAATGCTTTTAATAGAATTGTGATAATACAAAAAAAGGTTTTTGTATTTGATTAATTGAAGTGATTAAATATGTCTAAAAAGATGGAAAATGACTTTTTTTTTAATTTCCGAGTAGACATGTGTGTGTTTGTTAGGGTGGGTCAAATAAAATGACTATTTTTTTTCTCGATATAATGAAAAATGTATTGTTTGGCATCTCAAAAAAACCTTCTGCAAGTGCTAGCCCTTCATATTTAAATTAACAATAAGAGGGCCCTCATCGCAAATTTTTATTTCCCATTTAAATAACACAGGAATTTTTTTTTTTAACTTTGGAATTTTGTTAGACTTTAACAGCTGAGGTTAGGAGAGTTTTTTAGCACATTTTTGTAGAACATTTGATGCTCTACAAAAAAGCTCTCTTGTGTCTAATCGATAAAACTAACCGTTCAAAAAATAATCTGTGATATAATTATCACTTATTATCACCGATTATTTTTTGAACGGTTAGTTTTATCGATTAAACACAAGAGAGCTTTTTAGTAGAGCATCCAATGTTCTAAAAAAATGTGCTAAAAAACTCTCCTAACCTCAACGGTTAAAGTCTAATAAAATTCCAAAGGAAGAAAATTTTCCCATGTTATTTAAATGGGAATTAAAAATTTGCAATGAGAGACCTCTTAATTTAAATATGAAGGGCTAAGGGCTAATGAAGGGTTTTTTTGAGGTGCCAAATAATACATTTTTCATTATATCGAGAAAAAAAAATTAGTAATTTTATTTGACCCACCCTAGTGTTTGTATGTGTCTGCATAGAATTGCAATAAAACTGCATCAAATTTTGAATTTAAAAAAATTGCTTTCAAGAACACATCTTGAACAATTTCAACATATTATATTCATTTTTTTATACGGATAGCTCATCACCAAATTCAATAGCGAATATTGAATATTGCAATATTCAATAGCAAATATTGAATAGCAAATATTTGCTATTGAATTAAAATTAAAAAAAAATAGTAATTACTATCGAACTATGACAAAAATATCTGTTTTGGGCCCTAGTTTCTGTGAAAAAATTTCATTAATTTAAAAAAGGCCCCTTTTTATGTTTTTCCTCAATTTAGTGATTTTTTAGCTCGGGCAACCTTTAAAAAATGAAATAAAAATTTCTAAAAATTTGAGGTCATATTTTGGGCCAAACGAAACCCACAATTCATTGGACATCAAAATCTGAGAGGGTCAAGCCGATGACCGCGTGATTTGACGTGGAATGCCCCATATATATGATGAAAATTCATCAGAGAGAAAACGTACGAGATTTTCTCGCTGAAAAGCCAAGTTCTCCTGTGCATTTTATAGCCACGGAACGTTCACAACCTCGGAGGAGAACCTCTTCTTCGATTATAGGTAGAGGTACTTTGTCATCATCATATATATATATATATTGCATGTGTATGTATATATATATTAGGGAGGGTCAAATAAAATGACTATTTTTTTTTCCTCGATATAATGAAAAATGTATTGTTTGGCATCTAAAAAAACCCTCTACAGGTATTAGCCCTTCATATTTAAAATAAGAGGTCCGTCATCGCAAGTTTTTATTTCCCATGTAAATAACATAGGAATTTTTTTTTTTTTTTACTTTGGAACTTTATTAGACTTTAACCATTAAGGTTGGGAGAGTTTTTTTAGCACATTTTTGTAGAACATTCGATGCTCTACAAAAAAGCTCTCTTGTGTCTAATCGATGAAACTAACCGTTCAAAAAATAATCGATGATAATTATCACTATTTATCACCGATTATTTTTTGAACGGTTAATTTTATCGATTAGACACAAGAGAGCTTTTTTGTAGAGCATCGAATGTTCTACAAAAATGTGCTAAAAAAAATCTCCTTACCTTAACGGTTAAAGTCTAATAAAATTCCAAAGTAAAAAAAATATTTCCTATGTTATTTAAATGGGAAAAAAAAATTGCGATGAGGGACCTCTTAATTTAAATACAAAGGGCTAATACTTGCAGAGGGTTTTTTTGAGATGCCGAACAATACATTTTTCATTATATCGAGGAAAAAAAATAGTCATTTTATTTGACCCACCCTAATATATATATGTAGAGAGAGACATGTGTGTGTTATAAGAGTCTATTTGAACGTCACTGAGCGCCTTGGAGACTTTGCTGGTACACGTATTTAAGCTACTTACTGTGCGGCGTAGCCCTCATTCTCTCGTCGAGACAGGGCCACAAGAGAATCGATATATATATAATCGATATATATATATATATATAATCATCAATATATACATATATAGCAGAGAATCGAGAGACTATACTGGTATACATGAGGCTCTTCTCTTTGTGTAGATACTTCAAGGCTTTAGAGTTTTCCAGTTCTCTCTCAATCTCTCTTCGTAGTGTCACTTGACATAATCATGACGACCGAGCCATTATAATGATAACTAACTTGTGCGATAATGGAAAGTAGTCCAATCTATAAAGTCATTGGGATGTTGACGGGCCTTGAAGTACCATCTTTTGGAGTCGTTCTACTGGACTTGAGTTTCGTGATAATGGACTCTGACTAATTTGCGGCTCAAAGTGTATACTGTAAAAAAATTTTGTATTAAATTTAATAAAAAAATATGAAATTTTTATTCATATACAGTATAATTACTCTTTGAATTTTAATATGCAAATATTGAATTTAAGATGAAGTTGTTAATCAATGTATATATTAATTTTCATTTCCTATGCTAATTTTCATTGCAATTTCATATACTTTTCTATATTAAATTTAATAACATTTTTTACAGTGTATGCAAGTGGTTTAATGGAGCATGTAAGAATGGTCCAATATGAGGGACTATATCGAAGTGGTTTGAGGAAGTATTCTGGTCTAGAATTTTGAAAAAATCGATTTTTTTTGCATATTCTTGGAGTTGAGACCTTCAAGAATATATCCTTGAAAGGAACTTTGAAATTACAATAATTGACGGAATTATAGCTATTTTAGTGACACAGCAACTACGCCCGTCACCGTTGGAGCAAATCGGAGTAGAGACGTGATTCTCAAAACTACTTTTCTCAAATATTAATAGGTAAATATGTTGTAAAAAAAAAGAATAATAAAAATATTTTTGTTTTTTTACCTGAATTTCATGTCAAATCGACCACTTTTGAACCCGACCCGTTCCGATCTGGATGAAATTTTGTTTTCCTTTTCTACGTAATTAAAAACATTTTTCAGGAAATTTTCAAATTTTTTTATCCAACCCAAAAGAAAATGCTTTTTTAAAAAATGATTATAACTTCTTCAAAAATTGACTTATTGGGATGTGTACTTTTTTGAAAATTTTCGTTTTTGAATGTACTTTCCGAAAAAAAATACAAAAAAGTTTTAAGATATTAAAATCTATGAAATTTTTCACTTTTTCGAGAAAAATCAATTTTTAATTTTTGTTTTCACTCCACAAATACTTCGATCAATTCCGGGAAAAATGCCGCCCAACCTGAAGTGGCATATTCCTCTTCCTTCTATTTTTTGTTCACTTTTTTGAAAAAAAAATGAAAAAAAAAATTTCGCCGATTACGTATTTCAATTTTTTATTTCTTCTCATTTTTTTAAAGTCCGAGGTCCTTCATAAATCCTCAAAAAATTCCAGGATGGTACTTTGTGAAATAAGCCCAATTGAGACATTTTTTTTTTCTTATCGTTAAAGAAAAATAGGAGGAAAAGGAATGGCACTCCACGTTGGGCGGCATTTTTTTCCGGAATTGATCAGAGTATTTTTTTGAGTGAAAAAAAAATTAAAAATGGCGAACTTCGATAAAAAGATGATTTTTTCTCGAAAAAGTGAAAAATTTCATAGATTTCAATATCTTTAAATTTTTTGTATTTTTTTCGGAAAGTATATTTAAAAACGAAAATTTGTAACGAAGAAAAACGTCCCAATTAGTCAATTTTTGAAGAAGTTATAATCATTTTTAAAAAAAGCTTTTTATGGGTTGGATAATAGTATATTACGATACTAGTGCGATGAAACTTTTTCTGACGAGTGTGAGTTTGCAGCATGAGCCGAAGGCGAATGTTGCAATCACACGAGTTGAGAAAAAGTTTCTCGCACAAGTATCGTACGAAATTTTATTGTACGAGTGCGCAAAATGCCAGTTTGAGCACGCGCAGCGTGCGCAAAGTGGCACTTTCCGCACGGAGTGCAATAAAAAAATTTGAAAATTTCCTGAAACATGTTTTTAATTGGGTAGAAAAGGAAAACAAAATTTCAGTCAAATCGAAAGAGCTCGGGTTTAACAGTGGGTCAATTTGACATGGAATACCCCGAATGTATGTCTCTAGACCAGCATACCGCCTTGGATGTAAAAATGGTCCGACATAAGGGACCAAAATCAAGGGGTTTAATGAACGGGACCATGTGATAAGGTCCCAAAGTATGGGACTAAATGAGAGTGGTCTAAAATGGGCGACTATACGATGAAAGGTTACAATCCAATGAACCAATGGACCAAGAGATTTATACACTAAAACAAATAAAAGTATTTTTAGTATTTTGACTATCTTTTGTAGAGGGAATGAAAAACGGAAAGTGTGTGTGTGTATGTGTGTGTGTGTGTGTGTGGGAGGGAGGCGAAGAGGGAAAACAAACGATAGGGAAAATTAAAATGAACGTTGCCATAATGACCCTTAAATAAGGGCTTGTTGTGTACCGAGGGGGTTGCTGCTATTAGGGTTTCGTGACGAAGACCAGTTAAGGATAGTCGCGTCGATTTCATCATTGTATACAGTCTATGTGCCAAGATAGCGAGAGTTCTGAAAGATATGAAAATGTAGCAGTTGTTGAAGAACAAGAAAGTCAGGAGGAGGCGGAAAGAGAGAGAGAGAGAGAGAGAGAGAGAGAGAGAGAGAGAGAGAGAGGAGGGAAAGACTCCGAAAGGGTCGAACGATGCGCTACCAAACAGAAGCCAGCCCATACCCTATTCTCTAATTCACGAACAAATTTAATTTCGGCAACGTTCTCGTAACTCCGGTATACTCCGTATTTCCATTATGTACAACGAAGAGGTCGCTCGTCAGAGAGAGGTATAATCAAGCGCCTCTCGCGGAGGCGTGGGTGAAGCGTCGTCAAGGACAAATTTCACCCTCTTTCACTCTCTCTCTCTCTCTCTCTCTCTCTCTCTCTCTCTCTCTCTCTCTCTCTCTCTCTCTCTCTCTCTCTTTCTCCTTCTCTATGGTCTTGTCGTTCGTCACGAAAGCGAGACGACAGGACCAAAAACCAGAAGGGACAGGAGATATGGAACGAGGAAAGCCGAGAGGCGTGACAAATGGAAAGTGCCGTTGATGATGACAGCGGCATTACCCAAAACTCGCAACTTTTTTTTCCCCTCTCCTTCGTTAAAAATTAATACAATTATGATTCTCCTGCGGTGTTCCAGAGCAGGAAAAACTTCTCCTCGAGATGTGTCGTGAATGTTTAAAATGTTCATTTTTATAATACTGAAATGTTGAAAAAAATATCACCTCTCAGTTTGTTGCCCCTTTTGCTTACTGATTAAGGAAACTCTGTTTAAGTGAAAAAAAACAACATTTGAGATTTATCATGGGAGTTTGTTTGGGATGTTCCAACCATCGAGAAAGCATGTATAGAAAAACATCCTTGAAAATATGAAATTTTTTTTTTCAACTCTTATGAATGAATTGGAAAAACGTGAGCAATCGATACGAAATTTCGTACGCGTATCTCTCTTGATGGATTCAATCATTATCGAAAATAATGGAGAATTTTCAATTTTTTATTTTATTAAATTAAAAAATTATTCACTTATTTTCAAAATTATTCACAAACGTTAATTATCTTCAAAACGTGAATTGTAATGGTAAAAATTATTTCTATACTTGGCGGGAATTTAAATTTTTCAAAAAATGTCCTGGTTACTCTAACACTCTTAATATTTTGCGACTATCGAGGTTAATGTTTTTCACAAAAATTCTGAAAACAATGAAGCATATTAGATAATCGATTTTCTTTTCATTTCATTGTTTAACTGAGTGTCCCTAATCGTGACACTTTGATCTTTCCCGTTAATTACGTTCGCGGTTAATTAGAGGGGGTTGAAGCTTTTGGCAAAGCTCTGGAAGGGAATTAAGGGAGTTTCGAAAAATATAAATAAGACTCAGATGGAAAATTGTTGTGATGAGAAATAATACACTGAGAAAACAATGAACCAGGATTCGTTAATTGTTAACAAATGTAAAGTTGAAGATGGCGAAATAAATTATTTTTCAACAGTTAATAAATCAATTAAATATTTTTTTAACAGTCCATCAATTATTTTGACGGAAATAAAATATTTCTTTCTAACAAATTTTGTAATGGTTAAGGAATATTTAAGGCAGTAGCCCAATGTGACGGGTTCAAAAAAATCGATTTTTTTAAACATTTTTCGCAAGTAAAACATCTCAAAAATATACTCTAAAAGTTTCAGACCGAGATTAAAAATATCTTTTAAGTTATAGCCAAAAGAAGAGAGAAATCAACTAATAAGTTATTGTTAAAAATGACTAATTACTACTGTTTGGCAATCACTAGAAACTGTAAATCTCTCGAAGAAATGAAGAGAGCTTTGAGATAAATTTGAGGAAACGGAAGGATTGCTCTATGCACCAGGCATAGCTGATTAACGTAAGTATAATTTTTGTTTACAAAATCTGTTGTCAAAACTTTAAACGCGCTTTTCTCGAAACTACGTTTTCGAAATTTCGGGGCAGCACTGACTAAAAACTATTCAACCGATTTGGCTAAAAATTTTACCCGTTATTTTAGATACACATAGCTAAATACCTAACCTCTAAAACATGCAATTTTTTAATAATAAATGCATTCTTTTAAACAATTTGTCAAAAAAAAATCGATTTCGCGGACCTTTTTGTTCACAAGTCCGCAATTTCGTTTTTTGTTTCTTAAGGGGGGAAACCCATATAAATGGTCGAAGATGACGAGGAATTTTGGGATATTTTCCAACTACCGTTTTCCGCAACTACTGGACCAATCGTTTCCATCTTTGAAGGCTATTTTATTGTACATTCGAAGACTTGAAAAACATTTTTTTAAGGTACCAGGCACTTTGAGTAACTTTAAAACGCGATTTACTCGAAACTTCATTTTCGCAATTTGCGGCAGCGATAAAAAAAAACTATTCATCCGATTCAATTCAAGCAAATATTTTTAGACACATAATTGCAAACCCTCGTCGATAAACCTCCATTTAAAAAAAAATTAATCTAACAATCATTTTTTGCATAAAAATGTTCGGTGAAAATTTGATCTTTTTTATCTGAGTGCCGCCATTATTAAAATATTCAACTTTTGAAACTTTTTCTTGGTTTATCGACAGCGTACTTTCATATAGAATGTAAAGGTTTCTGATTTTTTTTATTTCGGATGAAAAACAAAAAAACTACAGCTGCCGCAATTCGACATCCCGGAAAAAATTCGTTCAGCAACGATTGGTTGCAAGGTGCTGATGAATACTTATTTTCGATTTAAAAAAATGTTTCTCAAGTCTTCGAATGTACAATAAAATAGCCTCCAAAGTTAAAAACGATTGGTCTCTTAGTTGCGTTGGAAAAAAATTTCTTGTCATCTTCGACCATTTATATATGGATTTCCCCCCTTAAAATATGCATATTATAGGTTAGAGCACTAGAATTAAGCCTGCAAAAAAATAATCTCTTTGGATTTTTTATTTCAGATGACTACGGAAGACTGTGTGCTTCCCCGAAACAAGTCTCCTTTTTTCGAGGACTCCACTTTGACGTACGAAATCATAAACAAATTCATGTAAATTAAGTAAACAAAATTTTTTTTGTACTCTTCAAGATACAAATAACAACTTGCAAACATTTCAAAATGATCGCATTTTATTTTGTTATTCAAAAAAATTAATGAACAAACGTCGAAATTTCGGTCATCACAGGTTTTACCTAAAGTAAAAGTGCCAACTAAATATATTTCTTTACTAAAAATAAACTGTTTTTTCAGTGTAGTTTTTAGCGAGAGGGGGGGGGGGAGAGAGATAAACAGAAATCTATTTATCCGCATGAAAAAATTGCCAGTGTTTCCTCAAAGTTACAAGCCCAAAAAAGAGAAGAAGAGGAAGAGGGCGAGACAAAGATTATACCTAGGATATCGATACTTCAAAGGGTGTGTTCCACACACATCCTTGGATGTGACTAACCGCGAATTATCCTTTGTAGTATCAAACGCGGTTGAAACTGAGCGCTCGCGTTAATGAACAATCGAGAAAACGCTCGCACGAGATACGCAGTCGATTAATTACTCAACTAGGGATACACACACGTTTGTATGTGTGTGTGTGTGTGTGTGTGAATTTCCAGCTAACGTGAAAATCCACACTTGTACGAGGGCGACTCACGCTCCGATGAACAAACGTTTACAACGAATTAACAGACGCGTTACCACGTTTTCCTATGTTCAAAGATAATAATAGTAATAATGTTTGTAGTGCTTGCACAAAATGGTGAAAGCACTCGAGTTCCTTTTCGCCTCTCCGACTCGTGTGTTAAACACGCTTTTCCCGGTGAATAGGAAGGGATAAATGTCGTGAGAGTAGCCCAACCTAGTTTATGCATCGTTTGCGATAAAATAATAATTCACTGTAAAAAATGTTTCTATTAAATTTAATAAAAAAATATGAAGTTTTTATGCATACCAGGTGTGTAAGTATGAAACCGGAATTTTTGTACAGAAAAAACACGTTTATTGTAATGATATGATACAAAGTAACTTATTCAAAGTATTGTCCGTCGCTATCTATACATTTTTCCCATTTTTCTGGCAATTTGTGGATTCCGCGCCAAAAGAACTGTTGCTCTTTTGAGGCAAACCAGTCATCGAGCCATTTTCGTACATCTTCGTAAGAAGTAAAGCGCTGCTCAGCAAGTGCGTGTCCCATCGATGCAAACAAGTAGTAATCGGATGGGGCAAGGTCTGGTGAGTAAGGCGCGTGCTGAAGAATCTCCCAACGGAACGACTCTATCATTTTCTGGACCTGTTTTGCTTTGTGTGCTGGTGCATTGTCATGCAGCAAAATCACCTTGTGTTGTCTTTGTTGGTATTCTGGTCGTTTTTCACGCAAAACTCGATCCAAATCGGTCATTTGTTGTCGGTAGCGTTGAGTATTGACAGTTTCCCCAGGTTTCAGCAGCTCGTAGTAGATTACGCCCTTCTGATCCCACCAAACACGTTCTTCGTTCCTCACGTCAAAATCGCCACTTTTGAACCGTTTAAACCACTCGAAACACTGTGTTTTACCGAGAGCATGCTCACCAAACGCCTCCAGATGCATTCGATGCGATTCGGCTGCGGTTTTCTTCAGATGAAAACAGAAAAGTAGGGCTGTCCGCAAATCGTAATTTGTTGGCACAAAACTCGACATGTTTATCTCTAATAAACTAATGCTACTGAATGAAACTCGTGTTATTGTGAGTTGGAAATCTTTATCGGATATCAATACAATAACAAGACACCGCTGACGTGATGTGTCGGTAACTGCATCGACATCTAGCGCCACCTATGGGCAAATTCCGGTTTCATACTTACACACCTGGTATACAATATATTAATTTTCATATACTTGTGTATAGTAAAATTCCAATACAAGTATATGCAAAAACAAATAACTTCTTTTAATCTTAATACAAGTTCGTATATTAAAATTACAATACACAGTATGATTTTTAAAGCAGATTCATGAAAAAAGATATGAAAATTAATATTCTATTGTATATTAAAATTAAAAGAAGTTGTTCGATTTTTATATACTTATATTGGAATATTACTGTACACATTGTACATGAAATTTAGTATACTGTATATGCATAAAAACTTGACATTTTTTTATTAAATTAAATTCAAAAATTTGTTACAGTGCAACTAAAATTGTACGCCCGAGATATCCACATTAGGGTATTCGCAACGGTCAGCTCGACGCGACCGAAAGTGCAATGGAAGAGCTTCGCCCTAGAGGAACCACCTTAATCATCACGGTAACCTCTACGCCAGGTAAGTATATTGGGCACGCTGCCCGTTAAGTTATTAATAATGTTCACCAACATCTGAAAATTTTTGCAAATCACGGCCGCCATATTGAATTTTTAAAAATTGTTTCAATTTACTTCGAAAGAAAAATTATTTCAACTAATTTTTTTTGAATGCTTTAATTTTTTTCTTTTATATTTTAGTTTCATATAAGCAAACAAACTTTTACAAAAGTTGCACTATTTTTCATCATTTTTTTTATCAAATAGAACCCCCATTTTGAATTCTACAAATTTCCCTATAGATTCGATTGAGATATTCGAATTCGCGAAACTGTAAAAAAAACTAAGAAATTGACTTTCACGAATATCCCATTTTTTCTGAAATGTTGGATGCCATATTGAATCGTCTATTTTTTTAATTCTTCATTTATTAATTATACTTCCATTTTTAACTGTATATATATAATATTCAAATGTGACTCGTTTTCCCTGGCATGTCGTCACTGATATATCATATAAGTGAAGAAGATTCATAAGTACTCGGTAGCGTAATAGGTATCGTGTTAGGTTGTTAGGTAGGATAGATAGGCAGGTCGCAGGTTCGAATCCCACTGGAGACAGAAGAAATTGAAATATAATGAAATTGGGTGTTTAAAATTTTTTTTTTAATGTAATCGGTTCAGAAGCTATGTAAATGAAAAAATATACATAATAAAAAATTTTGCAAGCAATAGAAATTAAAAAAAAACCGTATGAAAATTACAATAATTGCAATAACACCTCACATCCCGACGGTCATATGAGCTTCATATGAGCGCAACCAATTTCACCACGGTATGACGTCAAAATGATCTTCATATGAGCACCACAATTTTGTCACGCCGTGACTGCCATATGAGCCCCATATGATGTGTTATTGTCAATCATCATATGATGCAAATATGACTTCCAGGTGAGCACTCATAAGCGACACACAGCTGTGAGTGTTCCTATGCGTCACAGATGTATGCAATATGATGCCAATATTAGCTACATTTGTCTATATGGGTAATGCCGTCATCTGCCTATTTCGTTTGGGCGCAGAGGTCCGAGCGCATGCGACGCATAGTGGTGGATGCGTCAACTAGCACGGCCGCTGACATTGATTGTAATTTTGGAAAATAAGTGTATTAATTTCCAATAACGTATCTTAAAAATGCGAAAAAGCATATAGAAACCATTTTAATATACGGGGATTTGAATTTTCAACGTTTATCTTTCGATTTTAATATACAAATATTAAATTTAAGATGAAATTGTTAATTTTCCAATATCGTGTATATTAATTTCGATTTCGTATACTTGTTATTGAAATTTCATATACGGTATATTAAATTTCATTATAATATTGTATACTTGGTTGATTGCAATTTTAAGAAAGAAGTGTATTAATTTTCAATAATGTATCTGAAAATTGCGAAATAGTATACAAAAACCATTTTCAATACGGGGATATTAATTTTCAATGTTCACTTTTTTAATTTTCATATACAAATATTAAATTTAAGATGAAATTGTTAATTTTCCAAGACCACATTGAAGATTGGTGAAAAATTTCAAGTAAATCGGTCGAGTAGAATCTGAGATATCATGTCAGCTGTGTTGAGAAAAATAGTTTTTGAGAAAAACGTCTATATAGACGTTTTTCTCAAAAGAGCAAATCAAACTATAGTTCGATTAATTTAAAAATAAAAAATTTAACTTTTTTCACATATTTCCTTTGTAAATTATAATAATTACTATTAAGAATTACAATTTTTACGTAAAAAAATAGAATGAAATGCAAAAGTACTTGAATAGTAATTCTTGATGGTAATTATTATAATTTACAAAGAAGATATGTGAGAGAAGTTAAATTATTTATTTTAACATAATTGAAATCAACTATTGTAGTCATAGAAGAAAAAAAAGATCAAAATTACGAAAAATAAATAAATAGAAGGGGTCCCATAAAAAGAAAATGCTTTTTTTTTAGCTTAAAACAGCTAAAAAAACATTGAATTTTTTTCCCTCAATTTTCGATATTTTGTTCAGAAAGTACATTGAAAAACAAATTAATATGACCCCTTAAAAAGTTAGAATATCTTGACTATTGTAGAAGTTATAATTATTTTAAGAATATTTTGTCAAAAATCAATAACTTCGGTATGGTTAAAGATAGAGCGCTAAAAATTTACATGGATACTTCTTTTTGCATGTATAATAACATATTTAAAAAAAAAAAAATCGAAGGTCACCGACAAAACGATATTATCACAAAACAACAATGTTTCGAAATTCGTTTAAAACTCAAATATTGGCAAAAATATTTTTTTCTTGGATTTGACGTCATTTCACCTATAACATCTTACTAGCGAAACGCAGTAAGAGTTCAAAGCATCCAGTTGGAAAACAGTGACGTAAATTACGACATTTCTTGATCAACCCTCAGTTCTTTCTATTTAGAATTTATGGCAAAAATTCGTGAGGTTTGGTGTCGAAATACCGTGGAATACTCGATACGTGTAAAAGTGGCGAAGAGAATCGAGGAGAAGCAAAAAGGCTCGCCCCGACCTCTCTTCTCCCATTCCCTTGCTTTTGCATCGCGCTATTGAAAGTTTTTTCAATGACCTTGGATCACGCGATCCTCGACGAAGACACGTTACGATGAATCTCGACCATTTCGCGCGGGCTCCGAGCGTATTTTTCCTTCCAAAAAAGCTCGATTTCAAGATTTTATTTCAAGAATGAAAAAAACAATGGATATCTCGAAATTGTCGTCGATATTAGCTGACGCGACGGCGTATCCAGTTGGAGGGAAGAATGATCATTGAGATGGGAGAGGTTGGATGGTTCTGAGGTTAGAAAATGCATTAAGAGGTAAAAAGCAAATGGGACGAGAGAAGAAATCGGAAGATTCTTGGCAGAGAATCTGCACGAACGGGAGATACTACTCGACCCCCCCCCCCCTCCCCGCCCCCTTAATTCTTGTGTTCTCCGTTACGAACGTCGAGCAATTTTGGCCGAGGGAAGTAGGCAAGCGTGTATAAGAGATAGAGAGAGAGAAAGAGATGGAAAGATAAATGGGAGCGCCAGAGGGCGAGGGCAAACGAGCGCAAACCGTTTCAGAGAGACGGTGCAACTAAGCGTTATAATTTTCGTTTGGGTCTCCACGACGACGACGACGACGAGTACACGTCGAATTTTCCACGGTGGTTTGAAGAAAACAGAATTTTCCCCGGCGTGCTTCCTCAAGTCTGTTTCTTACTGCTGTATTTCCGTTTTTTCTTTCATCCTGCCTATTTCGTTACTTTTATTCTCTATTCGTATGTATGAGACGTTCCCCATCGATTGGGGGATTTTTTCGTCGACTCCCCAGAATTTTTTAAAACTTTGGATATGGTTGAAAGAATTGAAAAAAACATTTTTTAGGTTCTTTGATTGTTGAAAAATTGTATTGAGAAAAAAAATAAGGTTCTAGTCTACTTTATAAGGCCAAAAAAAAGCAAATTTTTGAGATCTTTTTTCTCAGCCCCTTTAACAGATTTGGCTGTACAACTGTTCTTACAACATTCTTTCATCCTTCGAAAATATCTTGAAAAAAAATATTTTTTATTTTGATTCTTTGAATAATTTGTAGAAGACGTCAAAGTCGAAAATGTCTTGTCCCATTGGCGAAAGTTAATCTCACGTCAGAATTGGCAAGTCTGAAACAAAAAAATAAAAAAACATTTTAAAGAGGAAATTTTTTTACACAACAATTTACCACCGTTAATAAAAAATCGATAAAAAAAATGGCGGATGTTTGAAATGAAAATTAAAAATTGAATTTTCCATAATTTATTTCGAACATCAGCTATTTTTTTTTTTTTAATCGATTTTTCATTAACAGTGGTAAATTGTTGTGTAAGAAATCTTCCTCTTTAAAATGCTTCTTTATTTTTTTGTTTCAGACTTGCCAATCCTGAGATTAACTGTCGGGACAAGATATTTTCAACTTTGACGCCTTCTGTAAGCTATTCAAAGAATCAAAATAAAAAATAATTTTTTTTTGTATTTTCGAAGGATGAAACAATGTTGTAAAAATAGTTTTATAGCCATATCTGATAAAGGAGCTGAGAAAAAAGATCGTAAAAATTTGCTGCTTTTTTGGCCTTCTAAAGTTATAGTATTAGTACCTTAAGTATTAAATTTTGAAAAAATCATCTCAAGGCGTCTGCATCTTGCGAAATTTCTAAATTGAAATAAAATATGCTTAAGAACGCTCCGATTGTAAAACTGCAATTCCTGATTTTTTTAGATCATTCTTTAAGGGGGCGAAATCGGTTAAAATGGTGAAAAAACTTATTTTTTATTCAAATTTTAGTTTTACGCTTTTAAATTTTTTTTGTATTTATTTGTAAAGCGATAAAACGAATTTTTCGAAAATGAGTGAATAATGGACCAAGAAGTGACAAAGAGTGTTAAAAAATTACTGAAAAAAGCATATATTTCTGAATTTTTTTTTTTTTTAATTTGGTGTACAATATGAAAATTTATGGACGGTTAATTTTTTTCCTAGAAATACTTAGAAAAAAATAAGAGCCTACCAAAAAAAAGACAATAATATAATGAAACTTCGCTATCATAAAGTATGTCAAAAAAATTGGCCCTCGCCTTAAGCTCTTTATATAAATTCAAAAGCTAATTAGAAATTTTCTATTGGCACGATTGTCACAGACTCTTGAAAGAAAGATTTTCATAATTTTTTCCAGAGTACACAAAATCGAGGAGTGGAAAAAATAATTTGCTTGTGGATTAGACCAAATATATTTTGTTGCGAGAATCAAGGGAATTCTACTCATCTGAAAAAGCGATTTTTAAAAAAATCGTAAAATTTTCTATGTGAAAAAAAAAAAAACAAAATGCGAAAGAGTCGGACAAAGTTGACCCTTTTTTCGTCGAAATTCAACGAGACGACGATACTTTTGTGATACCGTATGTTTAGCGCCGAGTGGAGAACGTGTATTTGCACAGCGCTGTAGATCGATTGCGATCGGAATGATGTAATGGGCCATGACGACCCCTGACCTTCAAGCCATTTACAGGCTTCACTTATATATATATATATATATATATATATATATATATATATATATATATATATATATAAAACTCCCGATATGATGGCGTGCTATTCAAATTCTGGCCCATATTACCGAGCGACAACATCGTGAACTAGATGTGCACAGTCATTTAGCACACTTTCGTCCCTATCACGAGTTCTCTTCCCAACAACTTTCCTCCATTATGACATTGCTATATGGCACGAAGTCATCCATGTTTATAAACGTGAATAAAATTTATCGATTATACAATAGACGGTTATTTATAAATACACTGTTTTAAAAAAAAGCAGCAAATTTTATGTATAACCTGACATTTATAGAAATCTTGCATGAAATAAAAATTAATGTATTTTGTACGATAAATTTATAAATCTTCTGAAAAAAACATGTTCATGCTTCATAAAAAGATTTATGAAATGAATTGCCATCGGAATGAATGCAAAAATTAACTGAATTTATTATTGCAGTGTTACTTTGAAGAGTGGAACTCGAAAAACTTGCTCGATTATACATATGAGTCATTCCATGTCAAATTGACCAATAGATGGAATCGACCCCTTTCAATTTCGATAAAATCTGGTCAGAAGTTTTCTTTTATCATAAAATGAAGTTCTACTAAAGGAAACAAAATTAAAAAATGTTTTTTCCAAAGTAATGCAAAATTGGAAATTTCACAATTTTTTTTAATTTCTCAAGTTTTTTTTTTTAATATCTCAAAAACTATTATATGTAGTTACGAAAAAACGTTCAGGGCTCGTCTTAAAGAGTATACTTGGGCTACGGAAAAAAAATATTCCCAATTTTTTTTTTTTTTGAAAAATGATGAATTTTGAATTTTTATAAATCGTGAAATAAATAAATCGTGTAATCCTCGATTAACATTAATTTTTTTTTATACGATACTTTTTATTGATCCTAAAAGATCCTGAAATTTTCAGAAAGGTGTTTTTTTTTAAATATGAATGTTCGATTTTTGGTAAAATTTTTTTTTTTTACTTGTAAGTTAAGTAAAGTTGAGCATTCATGTAATTTTTACAGCTAAAAATTACAAAATTACATGATCGTTCAACTTTACTCAACTTAGAGGTAAACAGTAATTTTTTTACCAAAATTCAAAAATTCATATTTTTGAAAAAAAAACAGCTTTCTGAACATTTCAGGATCGTTTAAGATCAGTACAAGGTATTATATAAAAAAAAATGGAACCTAAAATTTAATGTTGATCGTGGATTTTCACGATTGTAAAAAAAATCAAAATTCTCGAAATTCATAATTTGTTTAAAAAAATTTCCGGAATTTTTTTTTTTTTCGTTACCCCAAGTATACTCTTTAAGATGAACCTAGAACGATTTTTTTCGTAACTATAATAGTTTTTCAGATATTTAAAAAATAAACTGCAAGAATTGAAAAAATTGTGAAATTTTGAATTTTGTATAACTTTCGAAAAAACAAATTTTAATTTTTGTCCTCCATAAAATTTATGTATCATAAAATTTTGATTTGGATAAACTTCCGAAAAGCGGTACCTTCGATTTTGCTGAAATTTTGCACAAAAGTTCCATTTAATTTATAAAGACATCCCCGAAAAGGATTTCTACCGCATTCCCATAGTTCGGCAGTTATCGAATTTTAAAATTTATTTTTCAACCCATACGAGTATATCTATCAATATAGATATAGTCGTACGGGTTAAAAAAAAAATACTTCAAAATTCAATAACTCATAAACTATGGGAATGCGGTAAAAATCCTTTTAGGTAAATGAAAAATCTGTGCAAAATTTTAGCAAAATTGGTGGTAACCGCTTTTCGCAAGTTCAGCCTTAACTAATTCTCCGATGGCAAAATTGAGAGGCTCTGCTTAATAAAAGTCTCGCGAAAGTTTTATCTTAAAACTACAGGGCCATTATAGCACAAAAGGGTAAATTTTCCACGACAATATACGAACGCTTGTGCGTTAATTTTTTTATTTTTGTATTTTCTCTGACGATGAATGAGACCGGGAGAGCGTAAAATCGCGTGAAAACGTTTGGACGACCGCGTTTATATACGGGGCGTTTCAGTTCAATTCCAAGCAATTTTCAACGCGGGTTCTACTAGTTTGAAAATTTATCATTTTCCCCCAAGATTGTAATGAGCAAATACAGCATTTAGAATTAAAAAAATGCTATCAGGAGTTTTTTAAATATTTTTTTTGTTATCGATAAGAAACCTCCAATAGATTTAGAATCAGATATTTTCAAGATGAGAGAAACCTGCAATAATTGACTTTGAAAAAAAAAAACATGTTCGACCTATTGGCTTTAAAACTCGAACGAAAGAAGTTTTTGATGAGAAAGGAAATAAACGACTGATATTACAGAAGAAGATCTGGATAATTGTGATTGATAACAGCGAAGAGAATTGTTAAAGAAGGATTTTTGAAAAATACTAAAAATTCATATAGTAATATAATCATCTGTAAAATCGAATATCGCCTAGAAAATTAAAGAAAACAATAACAAGAAACTTGGAGTGTAATGTGAGAAATGTTGAAAAGCAGTTGTTGAAATTGCACGAAAAATGCGAATGAAATAAATTATGCGCTTGAGACTCACTCTTTCGCTGCGATGTTTTCTTAATCGATGTGCAAACCTCAGAGATCCCTCCCCGAAGGCACACTGAGGATATTACAGCGATGGTTGATTGATGATTTGTCTTCAGTGGGCTGAATCTTCATCCTCGTGAAATTTCGACCGGAAGTGCAGCTTCTCGAATCACGCGCACATTTTTCTTCACACGCTTCACTCCACGTTTATTATTTTTACCGATTAAATTACAAACCGGATGCAACGAAAATTTAACAGGAGTGTATTATTTTGTACCAGAGACGTGATTTTTTTCAACGATATTTTTCGATCCAAAAACTGACGAGACGAATGAAAAAGAGGCTTGAAAAATCGTATCTTGTGATTTTTGAATTCGACGTTGCATCTTCTTACACCAGACTCGATTTTGAATGTACGAGATTTTTAATTTTTAATTAATTCAAGAAATTTCAAATTTTTATTAAATTTAAGAAATTTTTAATTCTTATCTTATTTGAGATTTTTAATTTTCGTCTGATTGGAAAGATTTGGAAATTTTATTTAATTATTATATTTTGAATTTTTATTGATTCGAAAAGATTTTGAATTTTCATTCTAGTTAAGAGATTTTGAAACTTTATTTAATTTAACAAATTTTGAATTGTCATTGAATCGAAACGATTTTGAATATTTATTCATGTTAAGAGATTTTGAATTTTCATTTAATTAAAAAGATTTTGAAACTTTATTTAATTCAACAAATTTTGAACTGTCATTGAATCGATAAGATTTTAAATTTTTATTCAAGGTAAGAGATTTCGAATTTTTATTCAATTCAAAAGATTTTGAAACTTTATTTCATTTTAAGAATCTTGAATTTTCATGGAATCGTAAAGCTTATAAATTTTATTCAAGTTGAGAAATTTTGAATTTCCATCCAATTAAAGAGATTTTGAAACTTTATTCAATTTAATAAATTCGGAATTGTCATTGACTTGAAAAGATTTTGAATATTTATTTAGCCTAAAAGATTATTTTTTACGCAGTCCTTAATACGCGTATAGAAACAAAATGGCGTATATCGTGAATTTACCTCGTGATGAACTCAAGAACAAATAAAACACGATTTTGCCGGGAACTGATCGTCGGTACGGTCGCGCGAAGCAAGTATGGTCGCATTGGTCGCGCGAAGTAAGTTTCTCGCGAGAAAAACAGAAAAAGATGGCGAAGGTAAAAAAACTCACGCGGCGCATGCGCGCCCACCACTCAACACGGCCGGTACATGTGCAAAGTAAATGCCACATAAAATTTAATCTCGATATTTTTCACTTATTTATCGCAAGTTTTTTTCACTCACTGCTCGCCATGTTTTTGTTTCGCCTCGACGCACGTTTCTGACTCGGTGCCGAATGTTTTCGGGTTCTCGCGAACGAGCGACGTGACAATGGCGCGCGAGGCCGAACAAACTCGCAAAAAACCTAATCGACTCGCAACGGCGACGATTCATCGACGAATTATTCTTTCGTAGCTCCGAACGCCGCCCCACGAACATTTTCACCGCGAATTTGAAACACACGGAGCTCAGGAATTAGTGAAAAACTAAGAATTTACCGAGACGCGATCAACAGGTACGTTGTCATCAGACGGGATCCACGGACAAGAGTCAAGAGTGAACGAGCAACGAGAGCGCGGGCGTGAGCGAGCGTAGCGGCCGGAAAGGGAAGCAGTACAGGGAGAGAGTCTGAAACGCGCATGCGCTCTGTTTCTTCTTTTCTCTCACTTCCTGTTCCCTCTCCGGCCGCTACCCCCACGCCAGCGCGCTCGTTCACTCTCGCCCGTGGATTTCGTTCGACAACAACGTTCCTGTTGATCGCGTCAAGGTAAATTCATTATTTTCTACTAATTCTTGAGCTCTGTGTGTTTAAAATTCGCAGTGAAAACGTTCGTGGGGCAGCGAAACACTCGGTGCTACGAAACGAATTATTCGACGATGAATCGTCCCTGTTGCCAGTCGATAAGATTTTTCGCGTATTTACTTGACCTCGCGCGTCATTGTCGCGTCGCTCGTTCGGAAAAATCGGGTTTTTCGTTTTTGGCGTCCAACGCGAGGTAAATTGTCGGTAAACGTAATCATTCTTTCTTTACGAATCGAGAGCTAAAAAAAATATCGTGTATTCGGAACTGGGTGAAAAATAAAGCTGGTAATATGTGGGGAATATATATATATTTTTTTCTGTGTTCGGCGCGTTGCACGATTCTTCATCGTCGTCGTTGTCGTTGCTATAACGGGAGTGGGGGGAATTGGTAGGAAAATCGGAGAAATGGCGTTTTGCCAAACACGACGCATGCATATATACTTTCACATTTACTTCTACATTTTCTTCTCGATGTTTCGAATATTTTTTGCCGATATCCTGTTTGTAAAATATCAGCAACATACAATTGAGACCGACCGTTGGCAAATTCGTCGCGTTTCCGAGAGTTCGCTCTCTCTCTCTTACCCATTCGCGTCGCGCGCGCGCGCGCGTTTCGCGAGTCCCCTCTCTCTCTCTCTCTCTCTCCCTGGTTCCCACTCCTGCCGCGGGCCCCACGCCGGCGCTCTCGTTCACCTTCACTTCAGTACTTCACTGTTCACTCGCGTCCGTGGAATGTGGATCCCGTTCGAAAACAACATATTTGTTGATCGCGTCTCGGTAAATTCATTGTTTTTCACTAATTCTTGAGCGGTGTGTTTAAAATTCGTGGTGAAAATGTTCGTGGGGCAGCGTTCGGTGCTACGAAAGAATAATTCGTCGATGAACCGTCGTCGTTGCGAGTCGATGAGTTTTTTTGCGAGTTTGCTTGGCCTCGCGCGACATTGTCGCGTCGCGCATTCGCGAGAACCCAAAAATATTCGACACGGAGTCAGGAACGTGCATTGAGGCGAAACAAAAACATGGCGAGCGGTGAGTGAAAAAAAATATTGCGATGAATGAGTGAAAAATATCGAGATTAAATTTTAATGTGGTGTTTACTTGTGCACATGTACTGGCCGCTCTGGGTGGTGGCGCGCATGCGCCGCGTGAGTTTTTTTCTCCGCCATCTTTTTCTGTTTCTCTCGCGAGGCTCGCGAGATACTTCCTTCGCGCTACCGTACCGGCGATCGGTTCCCGACAAAATCGTTTTTCAATTGTTTTTGAGTTCATCGCGAGGTAAATTCACGGTACACGCCATTTTGTTTCTTTACGCGTAATAAGGGCTGGGTAAAAAATAATCTTTTGCGCTAAATAAAAATTCCACATCTTTTCAATTCAATGACAATTCAGAATTTATTAAATTAAATGAAGTTTCAAAATATTTTTAATTAGTTGGAAATTCAAAATTTCTCAACTTGAATAAAATTCATAATTTTTTCCATTCAATGACAATTCAAAATTTATGAAATTAAATAAAGCTTCAATATCTTTTGAATTAAATGAAAATTAAAAATCTCTTAACTTCAGTAAAAATTCAAAACCTTTTCGGTCTAACAATAATTCAAGATTTACGAAATTAAATAAAGTTTCAACATCTTTTGAATTAAATGAAAAATCGAAATCTGTTAACTTGAATAAAAATTCAAAATCTTTTCAATTCAATGACAATTCAAAATTTGTTAAATTAAATAAAGTTTCGAAATCTTTTGTATTAAATGAAAATTCAAAATCACTTGACTTGAAGAAAAATTCAAAACCTTTTCGATTCAATGACAATTCAAAATTTTTGAAATTGAATAAAGTTTTAAAATCTTTTGAATTAAATGAAAATTCAAAATCTCTTAACTTGAATAAAAATTCAAAATCTTTTCGCTTCAATGAAAATTCAAATTTTTTAAAAATTGAATAGAGTTTCAAAATCTTTTTAATTAGATGAACATTAAAAGTTTCTTAAATTAAATAAAAATTCAAAATTTCTTAAGTTGAATAAAAATTTAAACTTTCTTGAATTAATCCAAAATTAAAAATCTCTTACATTCAAAATCGAGTCTGGTGTAAGCAGATGCGGCGTCAAATTACAAAATCGGAAAATACGATTTTTCAAGCCTCTTTCTCATTTGTCTCGTACTCTCGTCAGTTTTTGAATCGAAAAATGTCGAAAAAAAATCGCGTCTCTGGCACAAAATAATACATTCGTGTGTAATTTTCGTTACATCCAGTTTCTATAATTTAATCGATAAAAATAATAAACGCGAAGTGAAGCGTGTGAAGAAAAATGTGCGCGTGATTCGAGGAGCTGCATTTCCGGTCGAAATTTCACGAGGATGAAAATTCAGCCCACTAAAGACAAATCATCAATCAACCATCGCTGTAATATCCTCAGTCTGCTTTCGTGGAGGGATCTCTGAGGTTCGCACATCGATTGAGACAACATCGCGTCGAAAGAGTGAGTGTCAAACGCATATTTTATTACTCATTCGCATTTTTCGTGCAATTTCCACAACTGCTTTTCAACATTTCTCACATTCCACTTCAAGTTTGTCGTTATGATTTTCTTTAATTATCTAGACGAAATACGATTTTATAGAAAATTATATTATAAATTTCCTGTTTTCCAATCAGTTGCTATTCTCGCGAATGACAAAATTAGGGAAATAATCAGATATTATTGCAAATCTAGTAATATAACCTCATAGTCAGAAATTTTTGTTCAAAAATTTCAAGAAGATGTCAAAGCTTGTTACCGAAAAATCTTAGTTTCAAAAATTTCGCCCTAAACTATATATTATATATTTTGCACATGTTTGGTTACAAAAGGACTATCAAGTGAAAATATATTTCGTTCCTATGAGTCAAATATATGCGACATATATTTAAAATATATATTACATGTGTATGTTACATATAATATGTATCATATAATTGTAAAAAACATACATATAATATGTAAAAGTTTATGATCTCTATTTTCTGATAAAAGAAATTCTTTCTTGGAATAGGATGTTGATTGAAGAAAAAATAAATTTTCATTTGAAATTACTTACCGATAATTTGTGTCGTATCCGGGGCGTTCTGGTCTTTCTGTGAGTCGGAAGTAGAACCAAAACGTCCTGATCCTTGTTTCGTCCGCTCGTACCGGGACTCGGATTGCTCGTTGAGTAAGATCTCGAGCTCGACGATGTTCCAGCTCCTCTCGAGCTTGTTCTCGTCGATGAGGACGCGACCTTCGTTGATCCATCGGCTTCCGAGTATTTCGAGTAAGCGACGTTCGTTACGCTGTTGTTTCCCCCATAAGACACATTGTGGGTATTGTTGACCTTGAAATATACCCATCATTTTGATAATAGTGAATTTCGTAAATCGTATATTTTTTTGAAGCTAGTTTTCAAGGACTGATTACATTTTTGGCCTCTTTGAATTTTAAGGGGTCGCAGACAGGATTTTCAAAAAATCGATTTGATTCAGATCTTATTTTCGTACATATGAGGCATTCCACACCGATTCGACCTGGATCTGACCCTTCACCTCTCCGATTTTGTCCGCGATTTTTTATATGGTTTTTTTGTACCTCAGAAGAGCACTCAGGATTTTTTTTCAGATTTTTTTGGTGCGCTTTGATTTAACTGTAATTCTTTTTTCAAAGATCTACAATTTGTTCAATACTCGATATTTCAACCCTTTTTTCGGCTCAGATGAAAAACATTTATATGAATATTAAGAAATTCTTTGGTTTTTATTTTTAAGAAACATATTAGGCACCCAAAATTTCAGAATGTTTTCGAAATATTTCAGAAACATTACAGAATATTTTTCATAAAAAATCAGTACTTTTTTTTACGTTGAAACAATCTGGTTTGTTTTGGCAAAATGAAAGTGCCTCAAAAGTTTTGTAAAAATTTGTTCTACTGGAGCCAAGAAAAAAATTGAAAAAATAATATTTTTTTACGTTTTTCAATTTAGGTTTCCCCCTTAATATTATTTATCAATAGGGACATTTCTCACTTGAACAAGAATGTGACAGGCTTGCGATGCAATTTGAAAGAGTCCATCCTGTAAATTACGTCCCGCATGATGCTGATTTTCACCTTCGGCCTCACCCTCTCTTCCGCCCTTTCCCCATCCGAAGAAAGACATTTTAGTCGTCTCTAAATTTTCCTTTTTTTTTCAACTTTAATCCGGTCAATATTCCTCAAGGATCATCTGACTTTTTAACAACATTTTATTGTCATTGTGGTATCATTTTCGTGCGATTCCCAAATATTTCTCATGTCGTGTGTGCGAAACGATTCCAGCTTCCAACGATGTGATATCATTAAACGTGACCAATTGCTGTAAGATGACATTCTTCTTGATTCTGTGTACTGAAAGATTACAAAGAAAACAGGATTCATTTTTTAATTATAAATATTATTTTATTTATTGTTTTCTCATGGAGAAAGCTTCGATTCTGTAAAAAAATGTCTTCGGACTTTTATGTCAGGATCCCCAAAATGTCTAAAAACAATTTGCACGTTTTTTTCGTTATGAAACGATTTTTTTTTGCTTCCTCATAAAGGAAGCTTTGTTTTTCTGAACATTTTTTTTCTCGAGATTCCTATGTCAATGTATGTCAAAATGTCCCAAAACATCGGGAAATCATATTTAGAAAAAATGTCCGGATGGAAGTGTGTGTGTGTGTATATCCTGAGTTTCTGATGGAAATAATTAATAACTCAAGAACGCTTCGAGATATGGAGCTGAAATTTGGCACACTTGTCCAGCACGAATTGCCCTTCATTATGAAAATTTTTTGTTTTAATTCTAACGGGTGTTCCAATTTTATCGGATTTTTTATTTTTGCAACAATGGCGTATACGCTCTAACTTCTGCAATTTTCAAGATATTGCACTCAAACTTTGTACAGAATTAGTATAGCTACCAAGGTTGTTTGTTATTGAATTTGACAAAAATTGGTCGAAAGGTAAAATTTTTATCAAATTTTGAATTTTTCGAAAAATAGCGTAAACGCTCTAACTTGCACAATTTTCAAGATATTGCAGTGAAACTTTGGAAGAAACTGGTGTAGCTATCAAGGTTGTTCGCTATTGAATTTGGCGAAAATCCATTGAGAGATTAAAATTTTATGAAATTTTTAATTTTTTGAAAAATAGCGTAAACGCTCTAGCTTGTGCAATTTTTAAGATATTGCATTGAAACTTTGCACAGAGTTAATATAACTATCAAGGATGTTCGTTATTAAATTTGGCGAAAATCGATCGAATGATTAAAATTTGATCAAATTTTGGTTTGTTTAAGGATGTTGAGTCCCTATGAAATCGTTTAATGTTAATTGTTCAATGTTCTTAATCGTCGTGAAATTTTTACACGACCTCATGAATACTTCATGCAAAAACATATTCAATTTTCAGAATTCTATCGTTATTACTTCAACCTCCTTAAGGGTTAAAATGAAAAACGATGAGGAAATTCTGAAAATTTGCTATGTTTTTGTATGAAGTATTTAAGAGGTCGTGTAAAAATTTCACGGCGATTAGGAAGCTCGTTATTAAAATATTAACATTTTGTTAAGAACAATTTTTTAAACAAATAAAAAAAATATTTATCAATAAACTTCGTTTTGTTTCCGTTGCTTTCAATATAGTGTAGATATTAAAAAATTGAGAGGTCAAAAAAAAACTTAACGCAAAGTTATATCAGTTTCCATAATACTACATTTAATTTAATTTGATTTGTTAATGTTAATTGTTCGATAACGAGGTTCCTAATCGTCGTGAATTTTTTACACGACCTCTTAAATAATTCATCCAAAAACATACCAAATTTTCAGAATTTTCTCATCATTTGCGATTTGGGACTCAACATCCTTAAAAATAGCGTACTCTAACTTCGGCTATTTCCGAGATATTGTACTGAAATTTTGTACACATTGAAAATAGCAATCAAGGTTGTTCGCTATTGAATTTGGCAAAAATCAAATTTGGGAAGAAGTAAATTTGAAAGAATTTGGCAAATTAGCACATTGATTACTCATGTTTTTCGATAGTTAACAAAGCTTCCTTTATGAGGAAGCCGAATTTAATCGCTATACTTTGCGATAAAGGAAGCTGTGTTAACTATGGATAAATATGAGGAAGCAATGTGCAAATGTCCAATTTTTCATTTCTGATAAAGATCAATCGTAACACGTGACAGAGTGTTATCGACGGTCTGAGTAATTATCCTCATAGTTTGGAAAATTCAAACGCCCTTAAGGGGTGACCTCAAGGCTTCAAATATTGTTCTGTTGCAAGATATAAAACACCCCGATGCGACCAGTGGATGGGTATCAATAATTCATAGTCCTCTTTGGAAATCAGATTGAACGATGAGCTCTGCCCCAGTCGGCGATTATAATGGCTGCCACCCTCAAGCTTTCGTGTTTGTGTGTGTTGGTGAGTGTGTGTGTGTGTGTGCGTCAGTACATGTTTATCGTCGTCTCTCTGAGGGAGGGTGGAAATGAGCGAGTGTTGTGGAAAAACCCCCGTTTGTTTTTGTAATGAACGACAAAAGCAAATACGTGAGTTTTGGTACAGTAAAATCTCCCTTAAACACCAAGAAAAGTTCAAGGGTCATTTCCCTCCAATTTTTCCCAACTCAAATGTTGAATTGGGTTCACTCAATTAAAATTGTGGCAAGCCCATAAATATAAAAAACATAATTTCATCTTCGAAAATTGATAACTCGGAATAGAAATTTGGGGGTTTCCTGGACTTCTGTGCGTGTTAATTCGGTAAAAAAAAGAGATGGATTTACGAAAAAGAGGCATTCTATGGAAATTCAGATTGTCAACTTTTAGAGAGTCTTTTTGGCATTTCTTGTTCATGATAAAATAATGTTTTTCTGCCAGTTTTGGGTCCAAGATAAATTTTATATTTGATATTTCATACAAAATTATTTGAATTTAGTAGAAAAAGAGTTTTGGGGCTTATGAAAATCAGGATTTAGTAAAAATTAATCATATTAATTAATAATAATATTCAAGTATATTCACAAAAAATAATATTCAAGTTTAAGGAGGTATTCTGGTCGAGAATTTTAAGAAAATCATTTTTTATCAAGAGACGCGGCAGCGTCTCGACGCCAAGTTGCATATTCTTAAGGTTTAGACCTTTAAGAACGTATTCTCGAAAGGAAATTTTTTAATTCCAATAACTAATAAATAACCCGTCATATCGGAGCAATTCGGATTATAGACGTTTTTCTCAAACAATTTTTTGTTTATTGCCAAAATATTAGTAAACATGTTATAAAAAATAGAATGGTAAAAATGTATTTTTTTAAATGTCTAGACCAGAATACCGCTTTAAGATAAGTTTTCTCATAGGCATTTTGAATTTTTCAAAAATTGCATTTATTGAAATTTTACCATCTTACAAATAATAATAACAACAACAACAAAAATAACAAGTAGTAATGAACAAAATTTTAACCGAAATCATCCGTTAAATTTTGAGAAATTTGACTGTATACCGATGTTACTATATATAATGTCGAGGTTTGGAGATTGAAATTCCTAACTTGAATTCAATTTCAATGGAATTTACGCCTTTGTGAAATTAGAGGCCATTTTTGATACGAAGTGGGTACGTAAAGTCCCATGTGCCAACTGTCTTTCCGTTAGACTGTACTTTATCCTTGTATATGGGGCATTCCATACCGAGTCGACCCTGAGTGTGAACGTCGACCTCGCCGATTTCGTTTACGATTTTTTATATGATTCTTCCAACTCAAAATAACATTCAGAATTTTTTTCAGATTTTTAAAACCCAATTTGAGTACGTTATAATTTTTTGAACATTTTTTTCGATAGCCTCGAGGGCCGTAATTTAAAAATCTGAAATTTTTTTCAAAAATCCGGTGTCAAAAATGAAAATTTTTGACACCGAAAGTAGATGCAGAAATTGATCCACCGTGAAAAGTGGCTTGAATATTTTTATCGTTAATCAACTATTTTCGGAAATGTTTTCACATTAAAAAAAAAATTGTTGGTTAATTTCTACATCTATTTTTTTTACGTTCTCTTCATAAAAACCTTTTTGAAACCGGATTTTTGAGAATTTTTTCAGATTTTGAAATTTCAACCCTCGCGGTTATCGAAAAAAATGTTCAAAAAATCATAACGTACTCAAATTCGGTTTTAAAAATCTGAAAAAAATTCTGAATGCTATTTTGAGTTGGAAGAATCATATAAAAAATCGTAAACGAAATCAGCGAGGTCGAGTCTCACACTCCGGTCGACTTGGTATGGAATGCCCCATATGTACAACGAAACGCGTTTCACCCCGTCGGTACTTATCGTCAGGAACGTTGATGACCGGTAGACACGCACACCTATCCGTATTTCATGTACATATATTTATTTACGTAGACATGTGTACGTTAGTCGAAATAATAATGGCGGATATACGTGTAAATAAAAAACCCCCAGAGAAGCGAGAAAAGGAGTTGGCGATGTGTACTTCGACGTGAAATTATATTTGCAGCCATTTTTTTTATCAATCGACAATAGTACACGAAGAAATGGGCTTTAATTAAAATAATGACACAGTATTACATTGATGCGCGCCAACTCCCAATTTTAATAATTATGGCATTTCGATCGAAGTCATCAAAATTTGACACTTGGCAATCGCAAATGAATCGAAAGCCTATTCATAGAAGAAAAAATCGATATTTCGATAACGATCATTTAATCCAATTATATTGATGATAAAGATTTTTTGTTGTTGGTCAAATTAAATTTTACGCGATAAGAGATTTCAAGTAATGATAATTATCCGAATGAACGCTAATTGGAATTCGTGTATTTTGATGAGATAATTCACTCCACACGTTTTTACAATCAGTCAATAATTTATTGATCGCCGAAAAATAAATTGATTGCCACAAAGAATATTTGATTATCGAATCCAATTCATTTTAATGGAATAATGAGATCAGAGGAGAAACTTTATTGACAACACACTTAAATTTAAATTTGCAACGTCAATTCTAATTCAACGGAATGTTTAGTAACGATTTTTTCAATAATTATTATTTAACGTCGTTACAGATTGATGTAATCGAATGAACAAACTGTAATTGTTATCGGATATTTTATTAAATAATTATCACAATCAGTCGTCACTTCTCGATCGTTGATAAATAAGCTTTAAATTGGTGAAAAGGAAATGAACCAATTTTGGAAAGTCTAGTAACGAAATTACATTCCAATAAGCGTAAAAGCCGACGATCCAATCGTGCAATTGAGGAAATTACAGTCACAAGATGAATTATCATTTTGGCACTTTCCTTGAATTGACAAATTATTAATGCATATGCATCAGACTGATTCAAAAGAGCGACTATTTTTTTTTCGAAATCCCCTATTAAATACTTTGGGGGAGGTAAAAAAATGCCTGTTAAAAGCAGAGCTCTTAATATTAATATTTAGAGGTCTTTCATCGTGAATTTATATTTTCCATTTAAATGACACAGGAAAAAAAATGTTCAAACTGTAAAATTTCATAACTCGGCTTCAAATCAATGTAAGAAAATGTGCGATACATATTCTTGTAGGGAATTGAACGCTCTACAAAAAGGTCTCTTATGGTTTTTTCGATAAACTGACTCCTTCAAAAGTTATTCATTTCTTTGAAAATTAGGTAATTTATTTTAATGCAATTTAAACTTTTTTTTCAAGCACGGTTTTTCTATATTTAGTAATTTACTCTAAATTTAACTTTAACCTTGAATAACTTTTGAGGGAATAAGTTTTTCGAAAAATCACAAGAAACCTTTTTTGTAGAGCGTTCAATTCCCTACAAGAATATGTATCATTCATTTCGGTACATTGACTTGAAGCCGAGGTATAAAATTGCAAAGTTTGAAGTTTTTTTTCCTGCGTTATTTAAATGGAAAATAGAAATATGCGATGAGAGACCGTCAAATATCAATATTAAGAGCTCCGCTTTTAACAGGTATCTTTTTTCACCTCCCCGAAAGTATTTAATATGGGGGATTTCGAAAAAAAAATAGTCACTTATTTGTATCAGTCTAATATGTATTCAGATTGATAACGTTTGCGATTGATAAATTAGCAGATTTCATTTAACTCTGCGTCTGTACACTTAAATTTTGAGATATGTTTTTTCTAAGAAAAAAAGTCAAAAAAATCTGAAAAAATTCTGAATTACATTTATAACATTTTTTTCCATGATCCAATCATTTATTTAACCATTCATAGTAAACAAATTTGTTTTCACTAATTCCAGAGAAATTTGATTTGAAAATTTGGCTTGTGCCTTAAAAGACCCAGTCTACAGACGGAGGTTTAATGCCGATACTCAAGTCGTAGGAAAAACTCACATTAGTTCCAAATATTCGGGAAATTTGACAAATGAGAATGGCGGATCGATAAATTTTTCAGTGGCTGCCGAAATATTGAATAAACTGGGGTGAAATATCCGAGGGAGGATAAACGAGCCCTCGAGGCTCCGAGGATTGACTGGGTAAATACTGAATGCAAAATGAGTATTAAACAAAAAAATTATACAGGAAAAGAGAGGGAGAGAAAAAGAGAGACAGAGAGAGAGAGAGAGAGAGAGAGAGAGAGAGAGAGAGAGAGAGAGAGAGAGAGAGAGAGAGAGAGAGAGAGAGATTCTTCTCGATTCCCACCACACAAAATGCCGGTTAAACTAGTATGGCTTCGATTTTTTTTTTCATCCACGCTTCTTCATTTTCCGGTCAATTGACAACGCCAGACAACAATGACAACGATAGCGAGACGAAATACACGCGCGCAACTCGAAAATAATGAACGACACAGATCACCCACGCTTGCACATTCAAACACATACACGTCTGTTTATTGAGTTAATTCTTCCCCTTTTTCCCACTTCTTTGTTCATAAATTCAGTGACTAAAAGCTATTCGCAAAACCCATCAATTTTGATCCAGTTTGTTCGCAATAAATACAAAATCAGAGAGCATAAAAAAAATCTTGATAAAAATAACTCATGTTTCCAACGTTTCGCGTTTTCACTCCACAAAAATAAAAACAAAACGTAGAAATCACTCAATCACACAAACAGCTGTTCATCGATCGTCTTCGCGAATCTTGGCGCTGATATCGATTTTTACTTTCTCACTCGCGATCACTCTCGGCGCTTTGTATCGAAATTCCTCGGTTTTAAAGAGACGATTTGCACGATATTGTGTTGGAATTTGTGGATGTTGCAACGATGATGAATTTTAACGACGTTTTAACGTCAGGAGCTCGTGGTAGAATGAAAATTGGGCCAATATCGAGACGGAGGGATGAAGGACAAAAAAAATCGTTTAGTGAGAGGGAGAGAAATTGGATAGAGTGAAGAAAACGCAGGTGTAACTTCGCAGGTTGGAGGTTTTACTATGTTCTTGTGCCTCGGACCTGGACGAGCCAAGCTGCTGTAGGTCTAGGCTTGCTTTTTTTTTCTCTCTCTCTCTCTTTCTCTCGTCGATGAATTACACGGCGTGGTACAAGGGTTGGTTCTTCGCGCACGCAGCCAAAGCCAGCAGGTTTATACAGTCATGGTGCGGTGGAGGAGGGTTGAAAGTCGGTTATGAGCTTAGGTTAGCTCTATAGCAGAAACAGCCGCCGAGTCTCGCAGGGGGTTGTTTTCCCTCTGCCTCGCATTCGCAGACCTGCGCTCTCAAGACACTTTTGTGGACTGACCTCGATATCTTTTCTCTTATACCCTGTAAACACACAATTTTGAATACATATATTAAACCAGTCGTCGTGTGTTGCAGTTTTATTTCGCTCGCGACACCAATAAAATTTATGCTCTTCAATGACTGACGAAAAATAAGAAAGAGAGACTCTGCAGACTTTGGGGCGAAGCGATACTGTCAAGTACACCGAGAAAAAGATTTGGTAAAGTGAAGAAAATTTGGCTTGAATTAACTAAACCCGGCGGTTACGGGTGGCGAACGAAATGTGTAATTCAGTTAACTCAGAACGTGCATCAAAATGGAAACAAAAATTGCATTCCCATAAATACATATATCCTTGACCCAACAGAGTAGAGAGTCCGTTCAATTGAAAATTACATTGTTTTGATTCTATATTTGGTAAAATGCACTCAATATGCGATTGCATAACCAAATGGTTTAGTTGAATGAACAGTTTATATTTTTTCTGCAATTCAGATGTTGTTCACCGGAAAAAAAATGCATTCAATATAAAGCTAGAAAATTTCAATTTAATCAACAACACAATTGATGATTTGCAATATTTGTTTAAGCTACGAGGGCTTTTACTTAACTAATTAATCGTGAGATTAAACAGTTGAGTGAAAATTTAACTTATTTATCCTTGCGCCCACAAAGAGCACGTGCGCTACCAAAGTGCAATGGTGATCTCATTCAAATATGTAATCTTTAGTCCATAGAACTGCGCGACCACAGAGCGCGGGTAATGTTCCATCAATTTAAGGGGTCTACCCTAATTAGACATGCAAAAAAATGCCTATTTTCACGATTTTTTTTAAATTGTTTTAAATTAGAAATATTAATATGACAAGTATGAGGCTTGATAAATATAATCTTGAAATGCGTGAAAAAAAATTTTTTTAAATTTATTTTTCGGTTTTTTATTATATGAAAATGCAGGCCAAAAAAATATCAAAAAAAAAAGATGAGTGCGCCCTGTTAACGGAATCTCCGGAGTGGATTATCTAAAAAAAAAAAAAAAAAAAAAAGGTTTTAGATTCAGTAAGGTCATGGCTATGTCGCATATCATACGATTTTTGATTTTTTTAAAATTGGCAAAATGGCGGCCATATATCGAAAAGTAACGAAAAATAACCTTTTTTTAATCAGTTTTTTTAAAATTCAAACCAAGTTAAACTCAAAATTTCAAAAATCGTATGATATGCGACATAGCTGTCGACATAAACAATATGTGGTAAAAATTTGGTAAGGATTGATGCAGTAGTTTCCGAGATTTTTTCAACAAGCCGTACAAAAATGTCATTTCGAGAAAAACGCGATCAAACTCCGAACGGTCACTATTAGCGCGCTCAGGTAACTAAGTAAAAGTTCCTCAAAAGTACACTTAGACTGCTCGGATCTTTACGAAAATTTAATATGATACTTTCAAATATCTATACTTTCGAAAAATGGAATTTAAAAAAAATCGATTTTTTGAAAATTGCAATTAGGGTAGACCCCTTAAAGTTAATCGAGGACTCCGATGCTGGTAATACACCGGTACTTATCGGTTCTTGGTGGCTGTCTCGCGAGCGCGAGAGCGCGCGCCGATCCTCGCCACCTTACGGATCTCGGGCGAAGTGCCGAGATCGTGGTAGTTACTATACGTACTATCGGCTAAATGTGTTGTGGCCGCATTGAAATATTTGTTCAATTTTATCAAACAATTTGATCGACTTGAAAGCATTCACTATTCTTTTTAACTGGATGAATAGCTCAAATTAGAACTAGATTTTGTTGATGAGACGAAACATACAGTTTAAACAATTTCATTTACTTCCAGTAAATGACTAGATATTCAATTGAATGAGAAAAGAAGTTGCTGAATCAATCTTGTAATGGCGGTGAATGCAGTACACATCCGAAACTACGACACCAGTTTTATTATTTCAACAATGGGGTGATCAAATCAAATATGTGACGATTGATTCAAACGAATTTTCCGTGATCGCATCTGGGTAGTTGATATTACTAAACCTTTTTTTCGGTGTAGGGGAGCGTGGGGGCTTGTTGCAACAGTTTTTGGAAAAAGACTTGTATTGCCTAAGATACGTATACTTTTATGATTGTGAGTAAGAGGGTTTGTAAAGTATATATCTGAGCACTAGTTCCAGTTAAAAAATAATTAAAAATCTTTACCCATCTTTTACACCAGACACTTTTCGAAAAAATGGGAGTCGTTACAACTTTACCCCATGTTTGGGGCTAGTTGTAACAGGCTCGGGGCAAGTAAGTAGTAACAATAAAAAGACTGGCAATATTTGTAAGAAAGAACACGTTTTTATTGCCTATCATCAGTCTTGTATTATCCATGAATTATCCGCATCGTGATTCATTCTTATGATGATCATAATCTTCGACCATAAGTAATCAACATGACACTTATTATAAATATCATAAATCTTTTTTTTTATCACAACGTTTTACTTGAAAAAAAATGAACATGGCTCTTTCGACTTATCTCTTAGCTTAATCAGTTTTCATCTGAGTTGCAGTTTAGGCAACTCGGATGAAGGTAATTTCATTTTTCTTTTTTTTTAAATATATCTATAGAAAGTGAGACACGGCACGAGTCGAAATTTCTGGCTGCTTTTCGTATGCTGACCCTTTTTTCCAAAACTTCGGTTGTTCCGAAACTCATTCTAAAAAAATACAAACTTAGAATATTTTTCGGGGCAATATTAGGTAAAGAAGGATACAAAATGCACAAAAAGCCGCAACTAATTTGTAATACTATGTAATCACTATACTACGAGTTGTAATAATATTACATACACAAAAACATGCACACTTATTATTACACTTATTAGAGGGCTCCATGGGCTCATTATATCTACTTAAAGAAATTTTCAATGTTTTTTTAAACTCTAAAACTCATAATCGGGGTTTTCATCTTGAAGATCTCGATATTAATCGAAATTCTAGTGATTATTATCCGAATGTCTAAAAGAGAGGTTTGACCTTTTGCCCTCTTGGAAAATCCCGGAGCAATGTAAAATTTATTTTTCCTCAATTAATCTTTCCATCTTCTTAATTTTGATCGAACTGTAAATTTTCCTCGATCCCTCTGTGTGATAATCTTAGACAAGCTTGCGTCTGAAAATACCCGCAGCCAATTACGAGAATTTCATAATGGTGAGAATAATTAAGTAATCCTCACGGATGAAATTTCAAATGAAATTATAAGGTTTATTCGAGAAAGAATGTATTTATACTCGTTGAATGGAAAAGTTTCGCTCGGTTTTTTAAGGGGTTATACGCAGTCAGGGTGTAGAAAAAAACGATTTTTCGAGAATTTTTTCTGGATAGGCGATTTAATTTATTAACGTAAAAATTTATATACATATTTTTGTAACTTTTAACTTTATTTTGAAATTTTTCTTTTTCTAAAATAATGATACTTGAAGCCGCTGTATAGCCAATCTTTGGGAGGTCCTCTAAAAAAAGGTGTCTTGCGGTGAGCAAGATATCTCTGGATTGAATCATCCTTTTTAACTTTATTTAAAAAAATTTCTTTTTGAAGGAGGTTCCGGGAGGTTCTCTAAAAATTGGATTGGATCATCCAAAATAAAAAAGATTTTGTTATTGTAAGATACAATCTAGATCAAGTCGAAGGTATAAGCAAAATATCCATTTTTAACAAAATGGCGGCTTCTGAAAAAAAATTGATTTTTCATGAAAATTTTGCCTTAAATTTAAATAACTAAACATATTTGTCGGATTGACATGAAATTTTCTATGTATACTTAGGGGAGGGTGTATTTAGGGAAGGGTGGGGCACGACGGCCCCCTTAAGCCGGTTAATACATTTTGCAGCTTTCAACCATCAAATCAGTTTACTTTTGTTCTATCTGAAACGAATTCACCGGCATTCAAAAAAAATAATAAATAAAATAAAAAATTTTTGAGGCACGATGGCCTCCTTTTAAAACATGATACATTTTTTTTTTTTATTAAAAAAAATTGTTTTCAACGTTAGAAATGTTTTTCTTTTGGATGGTCCATTTTACCACTGATGTAGTGCATCGGCCTTAAAAAGGACGAAAAGATCAAATTCATCACAATTTGAAGAAAAAGAAAAATATGTTCTCATTATTTTTTAGGGTGGTCCATTATGCCCCGGGTATCGTGGATCGGCCTGAAAATGAGTCAATACATCAAATTTATGATAATTTGACGAGAAACAAAAAAAAATTTACCCAATTTTTTAGGGGGGCCGTTTTGCCCCACCCTCCCCTAAATATATGTAAATTATGAAAAATAAAAATTCTAAAAAATCGATTTTTTGAAAATCTTGACTGCGAATAACCCCTCGATTAATGTAATTAAATAATCCCTTCACAACGTCTGATTTTTGAGAACTGAAACAGAGTCGAGAGCGAGAGACAAAAGGGCGGGAGGAAGGGAGGGATATAATGTACAAGAGAGGCGAACATAAGCGTGGAAGAGACACGCCGAATTAATGTTTAATGAGAATGAATATACCGACGCAAAATGTCGGGAGTGCCAGTCTAGACTACGAAGCCTAGATTATTATTTTTCATTTTTCTTTCGTTTCGAATTTAACCTCTCATTTGTCTGTTGGAGTCCGTATCTTTGTAATTTTCTCGATTATTATTGTCTAGGAAAAATTAAATATACAATCTTCCTGTTCAAGCTCTCTCGCGAATAAATAATATGTACCTGATAATAATATAGGCGAATAAACTCGGTTTCATCGTTGCTATAAATATAACTCTCCTCCTCACTCCCTCTCGTGTTCAATTGCAATTTTAATAGCGCATCCCATTTTCTCTCAATTTAATGCCACTCTTTCTCTCTCTCTCTCTCTCTCTCTCTCTCTGAGCAAACTCCCCGTCCTTTTAATCTTTTCTCATTTTTATTCCGTCTGCCTCATCTCTATATCATCTTTTTACCAGAGCGAGAGCAGTTATTAATATCATCTCGTGATTGGGGCTTTAATATATATTTATATGTATATATATGTATGGGTCGTTCCATGTCAAATCGACCAATAGTTGGAATCGACCCCTCTCAATTTCGATGAAATTTGGTCAGAAGTTTTCTTTTATCGTAAAACAAAGTTCTGTTAAAGGAAAAAAAATAAAAATAATTTTTTTTTCAAAAGTTATGCAAAATTCTAAATTTCACAATTTTTTCAATTTTTCACGTTTATTTTTTAAATATCTCGAAAACTATTATAGTTACGAAAAAATCGTTTTGAGTTCATCTCAAAGACTTAAAGAGTATACTTGGGGCTACAAAAATAAAATATCTCGAAAAAAAATTTTGAAAAATGATGAATTTGGAGAATTTCGAGAATTTTTAAAAATCGTGAAAATCCGCGATCAACATTCACTTTTTTTTTATATAATACACCTTGTACTGATCTTAAAAGATCCTGAAATTTTCAGAATGGTGTTTTTTTTATTATATAAAAAAAATTGAACCAAAAATTTAATGTTGATCGTGGATTTTCACAATTTAAAAAAATTCAAAATTCTCTAAATTCATCATTTTCCAAAAATTTTGTTCGGAAATTTTTTTTTTCACTTCTAAGTTAAGTAAAGTTGAGCCATCATGTAATTTTGTAATTTTGAGCAGTAAAAATTACATGACTGCTCAACTTTAGTCAACTTAGAGGTTATTGCCAGAATTAGAAATTCATATTTTTGAAAAAAAAGAACACCTTTCTGAAAATATCAAGACCTTTTAAGATCAGTATAAGGTATTATACAAAATAAATGGAACCAACAATTTAAAGTTGATCGTCGATTTTCACGATTTTAAAAAATTCAAAATTCGCCAATTTTATAATTTTTCCAATTTTTTTTCGGAATATTTTTGTCTTGTATCCCCAAGTACACTCTTCAAGTACACTCTTTAACGATTTTTTCGTAACTATAATAGTTTTAGAGATATTAAAAAAAAACTCGAAAAATTTGAAAAATGGTGAATTTTTGAATTCTGCTTAACTTTCGAAAAAAAATTTCATAATTTTTTTTCTTTGCTATAACTTTGTTTTATGGTAAAAGAAAACTTCTGACTTTCGTCGAAATTGAAAGGGATCGATTCCAACTATTGGTCAACTTGACATGGAATAACCCATATATATACTGTTGTGCAAGCTTCACAAAATTCACACAGACGCGATATCGTGGGACCAGAAACAGAAATAGTACACACACAGAAAAAGAGGAAACAATAAAAATCATAGTGAGCATGCGGGGATATAAAGAGCTTTCGCGAAACGGCGGGACAAAGGATTTTGAAATAAAAAAATCAATGAAAAAAAAAAATTGCGATCCGCGTGCCGCTTTTTTATTCGGCGAGGATGTATCGCGCACTGATTGCCCGGTCTCTCGGTATATATCCTCGAGGCTATTATGCCTCTTCACAGAGGCGCACATTTTATTTGTACTTTACTTCTCTCTTTTCTATTCTCCTCCATTCGTGATTAAAGAAGTTAATCGGGCACACTCATTTATGCAAAATACCTCGCATTATTTCTCTCAATGTTTCGGAACGTGCAATTCTCATTAAATTCCCATCCGCGACTCTTCACATTTTTCATAAATCGCGCCAAAAAATATATACACATTCGCGATGATTAATATTTTTGCTTCGTTGGCTCGGATATTTTTTAACTCGAAAGAATAGGATTCATGATCCCGTAATAAAGGGCTCTTTGTTTCCATGGATGAAAATTTCGTAATTTCGAAAGGAGAAACAAAAATGTCGAAAGAAATGCATATTGTTAAAAAAAAATCTGTAACGAAGTTAATTAAATCGAGGCAACTTCCATCGAATTGGGGTTATTATTTATTGAAGAATATTCTGATTTTACATTCTTTTTCCGAAAAATTCTTCAAACGTTAGTTAATATATAATATGGATATTAAAGCGGTATTCTGGTCTAGAGACATACACTTCAAGCTTTTTATCGAGCTCGATAAAAAAAAAACCAAAAAACATGTTTAATAGTTTTTTTTACAAGATATTTATTAATATTTTGACAATAAACAAAAAAAATTTCGAAAAAAAATATGAACATGAAATAAGTTATAAGGTGGCAAAGTTGGGGGTAAAAAAAGGGGTGTGCTCGTTGACACGGTTACAACCTTTCTAGTTAAAATTTAAAAAAAGATTCTCAATTAGTAAGAATGTCGTTATAGTCTCTATCTCAGAGAAAATGGAAAAAAAATTTCATAATGGCGGATGTCTGAAAAAAGGCGTTTTTTAGACTCTTTTTCATGGTTTTTAATTTTTTTACAATAGTAGAAAAAATAATCTTGATACCGAAGTGTTAGGGACAATAGAGAGATGTGGGGACAATAGAGAGATTGACATATCATGTCAATCGTGTTGAGAAAAGTATTTTTGAGAAAAACTTGAGAAAAACGATTTAGTTGCTCTGACGTGACTAGGGTTACCAGATGGCAGGAATTTTCCTGACATGTCCGGAATTTTAGTCCTCTGTCAGGAAAACAGGAAAAATTAGAAATTGTCAGGAATTTTCAGAAAAAAAGAAAAGTTTATGAAATAAAAATATTTATTAAGAAGTTTGTTGACAAAAAATAATAGTAAAACTAAAATGAAATAAAATATAATAGTAAAACCCACGAGTTTTCAAAATTGGATATTTTTGCTGCCTTTCGGGTGGGTACCTAAATATTAGGGTGATTTAAAAAAAAAAGAAAAAAAATTCTTGCAAACAGGCTCAAAAGTTTCATTTAGGTATAGTAAGGCCTATTAAAATATGAACTCTCAATATTAATATTAACATTGTCCTCATCGCACTTTTCGATTTTCCATAAGAATAACATGGGGAAACTTGTTTTTACATCTTTTGATTTTTATAACTAGCAAACGATTTATCATACGGGAAATCTATCGACAAATTTTTGTAGAGAATTGAACGCTCTACAAAAAAGGTTCCGAGTTACTTTTTGATAAGTCCACTCGTTCAAAAGTTATTCAATGTCAAAGTGTAATTTTTCAAAAATTTTGCTGATTTTTGGATATTACATCGGAACTATTAGTTTTATCGACAAAACGTGGACGAAATTTAATGTGAAACATAAATTAAACTTTTGAGAAATGTTATCCAATAGTTCTCACCATAATAATTAAAAAAAAAGATCGCTTTAAAAAACCGTGCAGCAGAAATTACCTTGAAAATTTAGTGGTTTTTTTTAATTTTTGTTCAAAAGGTAAAAATAGTTATTTTAAAAAATAGTTAAAAAAAATTAATACGATTGAACAACTATTTTATATCTTTAAAATTTTTTTTAATAAACAACATTTTTAAGCCTATTTCCGCTGCCCAATTTTCTTAAAGCGTTCAATTTTTTTTTATCATTATAGTGAGAACTATTGGCTAACATTTCTCGAAAGTTTAATTTCCGTTTCGCACGAAATTTCATCCACATTTTGTCGATAAAACTACTAGTTCCGGTGTAATATACAAAAACCGGCAAAATTTACAAAAAAATTAAACTTTGACATTGAATAACTTTTGAGTGATTATAGACTTATCAAAAAGTAACTTGGAACCTTTTTTTGTAGATAGTTCAATTCTCTACAAAACTATGTCTGTAGATTTCCCGTATGATAAATTGTTTGCTAGTTATAAAAATCAGAAGACGTAAAAATAATTGTACCCATGTTATTCGTATGGAAAATCGAAAAGTGCTACGAGGACAATGTTAATGTGATATTGAGATCTCATATTTTAATAGGCCTATTTTGTACTTAAATGTAAACTTTGAGCCTGTTTGCGAGAATTTTTTTTTTTTTATCGCCTTACTAAATATAGCATTGACACAAAATGTCAGGAAATTTATTGAAAAGTCAGGGATTTTGCCAGGAAAACTCATTTTCGGATCTGGTAACCCTAGACGTGACAGGCATAGTTGCTGTGTCACTAAAATAACTATAACTTCGTAATTTATTGGAATTAAAAAATTTCCTTTCGAAGATGTATTTTTAGGGGTCTAAACTTTAAGAATATGCAAGAAAAATGATTTTTTCAAAATTTTAGATCAGAATATCACCTTAAATTGACTATTATTCGCAATTGCGGTCAAATTTTCACAGTCATAGTGAAATAATCGGACAGTCTATACTGGTTAACCAAATTTCGATATATAAAATTCTATTTGACTATTTTGAGGCCAACACATAGAAACATACACTCATGTCAGGACATTTATTCTAAAAATCATTTCTCGACGTTTTCGGATATTTTGATCAAACTTGCATTAAAAAAAAAATCGCGTAAACAGGACTTTCTCTCTCTCTCTTTCTCTATGAGAAAACTATTGATAGGAATGAGAGAAAATTGGCTCAGGTATAATTTTGATAAATTAATTTTGGCAAATATTCCACTGCTCTTTTTTAACAATAAATTTATTACTTTTTTTGACATAAATTATACGAAAAAATGATCGAGGACGCGGAAGCTTATGCAAATTCAAGGGTAACGAGAATAGTCTTCGAACCACGTTGAACAAAGCGAGAGAGAGAGAGCGAGCGAGAGAGAGAGAGAGGGAGAGAGAGAGGGAGAGGGAGAGAGAAAGAAAGAGAGAAAATAAGCGCGAGAATTAGACAGAAAAGGAGAGGAAGCCCGATCGTTTGAACTGTTGACCCACATCTATATATCTATATATGGGGCATTCCATACCAAGACGACCTTTGACCTGGCTGATTTCGTTTACGATTTTTTATATGATTCTTTCAACTCTGAATAGCATTCAGAATTTTTTAAAGATTTTTAAAATCAAATTTGAGTACGTTATGATTTTTTGAACATTTTTTTCGAAAACCTCGAGGGCCGTAATATAAAAATCTGAAAAAATTCTCAAAAATCCGGTGTCAAAAATGAAAATTTTGCTTTCGCTTCCACCTCGATTTTAGGTTTTATAGAGAAAACGTAAAAAAAACAGATTCAGAAAATAACCAACTATTTTTTGAAAAAAGTGAACAAATTTCCAAAAATAGTTGGTTAACGATAAAAATATTCAAGTCACTTTTCATGGTAGATCAATTTCTGCATTTATTTTTTTTTTTTTTACGTTTTCTTCATAAAAACCTAAAATCGAGGGGAAAGGGACTCCTGGACATCGTGAATTTTGGGTCAAAAATTTTCATTTTGTACACCAGATTTCAGAGAATTTTTTTAGATTTTTAAATTACAGCCTCCGAGGTTTTCGAAAAAAATGTTCAAAAAATCATAACGTACTCAAATTTGGTTTGAAAAATCTGAAAAAAATTCTGAATGCTATTTTGAGGTGGAAGAATCATATGAAAAATCGTAAACGAAATCAGCGACGTCGAGGGTCACACTCAGGTCGACTTGGTACGGAATGCCTCATATGTATATATATATATACATTTGTCCAGCGACACAGTGGTGACTTCCTAGTGCGGTTTCTCGCGTGACAAACCGCAAAGATAGTCGTACACATCGCTGGAAGGGATGTATGCGACTATATCCTTGATTCGTAAGCCAACTATAAAAATTATTCCATGAATTATGCGCGTCATTTCTCTTTCATTTTTTTTTTTAAATCCTTTTTCCCCCCATTTCGCGCGTTTCGCGACTCACCCCCTTCGCCCCTCTTCATATGCCGCGGATAGTCAGAACGAGAGTGGTCGTTCGTCGGGCGCGCGTCGCGGCTTATCACTCACGAATCTCTCATCCTTCATATGAATTTGCAATATTGAGCTTATCCTCTGCTTCTCGTGCATAGTTCGCCGTGTCCCTGCCCGATCGAAGCGCTTATAACGTGCGAGCATGGTGAAGAGAGAGAAAGAGAGAGAGAGAGAGAGAAAGCGAGAGAGGGGAGAGAGAGAGAGAGAGAGAGAGAGAGAGAGAGAGAGAGAGAGAGAGAGAGAACGGAGAGTAGTGTCGCGATCGATAAAAGGTAGTCTGCATATTTTTTTTATTTTTTCATTTAGCCGTCCCAATAGCACCGCACTAATTGACATTTTCACGAGTGACATTGGATTATATCAGCCAAAAGCTCTCGAATTATAAATAAATTGAAGGTTTCGGTTTTATCAAAATGTTTAATTGAAATTTATTTCATTGAAATGCAGCTTTATTTCAAGCCGAGATGTTTTATCGACAAGGTTGACGTTATTTTTTGTTTCTCTGACAAATTCGAGATTTTTTCAAAAATCTGAGTTACGTCAGGCGCTAACAATGTAAAAATCGTCTAAATTTTGTGAATAGTGCAAAAAAAAATCCAATTGCGATATTGCAATTTTTTTTTGTTTATTTATATTTACTTTGAATTTATAGACAAATTTAAATGTATTGAGTAATGTAAATTCGCGTCCGATGTTAAGTGTAGTTTTTTAGCCCCCAAATTCGAATTATCATAGTCAAGATTAATTCGAGTGAAAAAGGTACGGACAAATTTATTTGAATGGTTGTGTGGTTTTTGAGTTGATATGTCAAATATTGCTTGAATTTCAAGAATAACGCTTTTATACTGCAGTTAGCTTTCTCTTCAACCCTTCAAATCGAAAAATTGACAGATCGTAGGTATAAAGAATTGATTATAATATTCTATGCAGCCGGTTCACTATATTTTCCAGAGGTTATTGTTTTTTTTTCTATATTTCACATTAGATAATTTTTCGAAATTGTTGATCAACCGCGATTTTCCTAAAATTCAGATTTTATTCATGCAAATGTGTAAATTCAAATTTAATTACTTTATTGGCTCGATAATTGAATATCTCGATAATGTTGCATTGTACATATTTTTCATTTTGCCAATATTAGTCTCGAGATCGACGTTTTTAAAAAATAGTTTGAAAAGTTAAAGCAGATTTTTAATTCTGACAATGTTTTTTTCCCATAGTCAACCCTTCAAAGCGAATGATCGACAGATTGTAGGCTTCTAAAATTTTCAATTTTATTTTATGCAAATGGTTAACTATGTTTTTAAAGAAATGATTATGGTTCTTTTCTAAAACGACAACCTCTTGGTGATAAATTGTAATATTTTTCAAAAATTCAGATTTTATTCATGCAAATGTGTGAATGCAACATTTAATGACTTTATTGGTTCGATGATTGAATATCTCGATAATGTTGCATTGTATTTTTTATTTTGCCAAAATTAGTCTCGAGATCGACGTTTCTCAAAAATAGTTTGAAAAGCTAAAGCAGATTTTTAATTCTGAAAATATTTTTTTCCCATAGTTAATATTCTGACATAGTTTTTTCCCTTCAAATCGAATGATCGACAGATTGATAGGTTTCTAAAATATTCAATGTTATGTTATGCAAATGGTTCACTCTGTTTTAAAAAAAAATTATGTTTTTTTTTTCAATTTCACAATAGATAACCTCTCGGTAATCAATGGTAATATTTGTCAAGAATGCAAATTTAATTCATGCAAATGGTAAATGGAAAATTGAATGACTTCATTCGTTCGATATTTGGGTACCTCGATGATGTCGTATTGTATTTTTTATTTTGCCGAAATTGGCCTCGAGATCGACGTTTATCGATTACCCATTACAAACGCGAGATTGCCCTCTTTCCATTTCGCTGTTTTTTCCTTTTTCCTTCTCTCTCCGTCTCACTCCCCGTCTCGACTTCCGGTGAACTGGCACCGGCGCGCCACCCACGACCATTATCCTCCTCTTTCATTCCTCAGCATACCCCCATGCGGCCCATCCGTTACGTGCAACCGATATCACTCCCTTAACCGGCAAACGGACAGATAGAGAATGAAAGAAATAGAAAAACAGGGAGAGAGACGGAGAAAGAGAGAGAGAACGAAGTATTTATTAGTTGTGTACGATCCTACTCTACACACACACACACACACACACACATATGTATATATATATATACATATATTGAACAATGACGTCACTCTCGACGAGAAAATGGAGGGCTCTCCGCGAAGCGGAAAATAGGAGTGTGGTGAGGGAAAGCTCATAGAGTTTTTTTTCCTGCCCTCAGAAACGAAGAGGTTCCTCTTTTTTCGTCGTTTTTTGTTACGAATGAGTGCGGAAGAAAAGACGAAAAACAGCCGAGAAAGTATAGGGTATGAAAAAAAAAAAAAAAACGTGCTCGATCGAAATGACGCGAGAGATGAGTGACTCCGAACTGTATTTACGAGACTCTATATATGGGGCGTTCCATCCCAAATCGGACAGTTTGAATAACTTTTTTTTTATTTCCTCAATTTTTTTATATTTTTTAGTACCCATCAAAAGACCCTTCCTGTTGAATTTTGAGGTTTTTTTTATTACCCGTTCAAAAGATATTGAATTAACAAAAAAAAACCGCTCTTTTTTTGGTATTTTGGTCATAACTTCTTTAATAATGACTAGGGAACGGAGACGCGCGCTCACGCGCGCGAGCTGCTGCCCGTCAGCGCTGCAGCGCTTCGACCTTGAATATGGTCTAAAATTTATTAATTGCTTAAATATTGAGGAATTGGAATACATATTTCTAAATTTTGAGCTCGGATATATAAAGTGCGACTTTAAAGATCCCCGAGTGGCATCTTTCAAATTCATACCCGAGAAAAAAAGCGTGCCCAAACCCTAGCGGATTTGTCGACCGGACTTGGAGCTTGGAGCACGAAAAAGTTTTTCTTCGTCGTTTCAAGGTTTGAAGCCTGTGTTTTGAATCGAAAATTCCATTCCATTCTTTGAAAAAGTTTTTTTTCGTCGTTTCAAGGTTTGAAGCCTGTGTTTTGAATCGAAAATTCCATTCCATTCTAATCCATTCCATTCCATTCCACGAAAAAGTTTTTTTTCGTCGTTTCAAGATTTGAAGCCTGTGTTTTGAATCGAAAATTCCATTCCATTCCACGAAAAAGTTTTTTTTCGTCGTTTCCAAGTTTGAAGCCTGGGTTTAATTGAATCGAAAATTCCATTCCATTCCAATCCATTCCATTCCATTCTACGAAAAAGTTTTTTTTCGTCGTTCCAAGGTTTGAAGCCTGGATTTAATTGAATCGAAAATTCCATTCCAATCTATTCGATTCCATTCCACGAAAAAGTTTTTTTTCGTCGTTTCAAGATTTGAAGCCTGTGTTTTGAATAGAAAATACCATTCTATTCCAATCCATTCCATTCCATTCCACGAAAAAGTTTTTTCTCGTCGTTTCAAGATTTGAGATGTTTTGAATCGAGAATTCCATTCCATTCCATTCCACGAAAAAGTAATTTTTCGTCGTTTCAAGGTTTGAAGCCTGTGTTTTGAATCGAAAATTCCATTCCATTCCACGAAAAAGTTTTTTTTCGTCGTTTCAAGGTTTGAAGCCTGGGTTTAATTGAATCAAAAATTCCATTCCATTCCAATCCATTCCATTTCATTCCACGAAAAAGTTTTTTCTCGTCGTTTCAAGATTTGAAGTGTTTTGAATCAACAATTCCACTCCATTCCATTCCACGAAAAAGTAATTTTTCGTCATTTCAAGGTTTGAAGCCTGTGAATAGAAAACCATGGAGGCATCGATCGGGACATTAAAAATCTAGTCGAAGTCGACCTGAACTTCGATAACAGCAGCATCGTCGACCTGGATACTAAAATTTTAAGAAATTCATGAAAACCACGTCATCATGGACCCGTCGAACTCCATACAAATCTATGCATACAAATAAAAATATGTATGTTTCATTCCGACAGTAGCGTATAACCGCACGCGTATACGCGCAACTGTCAAACTGACAGCGGAACTCGGATAATTCGGAATTCTCGTGTATAACAGCCAATTTCACAGCACGAATAAAGAGGCTTCAAAGATTCGATATTTCGATATATCGATTCCATGAACTTTTTATTAGAAGATCCAAATTGAAAGTTTTTTTTTCAAAATTTTTGTATTTTCTGGCCCTTTCAGAAAAAAATACAACAAAAATATTCGGCGCGTTTTTGAATGAGTTTTTTGAGTTTTAAACTTTAAATCACGTTTTTAAAAGTGAGTGTCATTTTTAATTTTTTGTTTTAAACATCTATCTATTCAACAATTTTTAGTCCGATCGTGGGATTTCAGTAACTACTATTTTTTTCGACTTAACGATTAATTATTAATTTTAAGAACCTGTTAACAATAATAAAGTGTCAAAATAAATTCTAAATATTGAAAAAAATACTATACAGTAACAAAAATTGATATTCATAATAATTTATGAAAAAAAAATGTATTTTCAAAAATCGAAAAAATAGTAGTTATGGAAATCCCACGATCGGACTATAGTCTTAGAAAATATTGAATAGATGGATGTTTTAAACAAAAAATAAAATAAAAATAAAAAATGACACTCATTTTTAAAATCGCGATTTAAAGTTTAAAACTCAAAAAACTCATTCAAAAACTCGTCGAATATTTTTATTGTACTTTTTTTCTGAAAAGGCCATAAAAAAAACAAAAATTTGGAAATAAAACTTTCAATTTAGATGATTATCGAAGAAGTTATGACCAAAATACCAAAAAAGGGCGGTTTTTTTGTTAATTTAATATCTTTTGAACGGGTAATAAAAAAAAAAAACTCAAAATTTAACAGGAAGGGTCTTTTGATGGGTACTGAAAAATATAAAAAAATTGAGGAAATTAAAAGAAAAAAAAAGTTTTTCAAACTGTCCGATTCGGGATTGAACGCCCCATACAAATATATGCCGGATATTAGTGGGACCACGCTGCAACCCAAATATAATTATATTGCAATCAATGGCGGAGTCCAAAATGCGGGGGACCACCGCACGTTTGTCTTTCGATTAAATATTATTTTATACGCGTGTATGAATTTCCAGCACCTGACGCTCGTTACTACCCTCGAGTTTGCCTCTAACAGTGATACATGCATAGGGCATTCCATAACGACTGAACCAACGTCCCGATCCTTTGCTGGTTCGTAGAGAAATTTCGATTAACACTAACGTTCGAAACTAAGATTGTGCAAAAATGTTCGGAAACTCGGATTTGACATTATGATTGATAAGCCATGAGCTGTAATGAGCTACTTTTATTGTCTCTACGCTTTACACGGGGTGAATTTTAATTTTTTTAAATTTGCTGATAAATTTCGATTGACTGCATCAGTAACGCTGAAAATCAAGTACCTGCAAAAATGTTCAGTAACTTGAAATTTGACATTATAATTAATAAGCTGTGAGCTGTATTGAGCTATTTTTATTTTCTCTACGAATTGCAGGAATAGATTTCAATTTTTTTTAATTTCTGATAAATTTCGATTGACAGTAACGCTGAAAATCAAGAACCTGCCAAAATGTTCAGTAACTTTGTATTAACCATTATAATTAATAAGCTATCAGCTGTATTGAGCTATTTTGATTTTCTCTGCGGATTGCAGGAATAGATTTTAATTTTTTTTAATTGCTGATAAATTTTGATTGAAAGTAACGCTGAAAATAAAAAACCTGCAAGAATGTTTCGAAACTTGAAATTTGACATTATAATTAATAAGCTATGAGCTGTATTGAGCTATTTTCATTTTCTCTACGGATTGCAGGAATGGATTTTAATTTTTTTTAATTTCTGATAAATTTTGATTGACAGTAACGCTGAAAATCAAGAACCTGCAAAAATGTTCACTAACTTGAAATTTGACATTATAATTGAAAAGCCATGAGCTACTGAGCTACTTTTAATTTCTCTACGAATTGCACGAATAGATTTTAATTTTTTTGAATTGCTGATAAATTTTGATTGAAAGTAACGCTGAAAATCAAATACCTGCAAAAATGTTCCGGAACTTGAAATTTGACCCTATAATTGATAAGCTATGAGCTACTGAGCTACTTTTATTTTCTCTACGAATTGCACGAACAGATTTTAATTTTTTTGAATTGCTGATAAATTTTGATTGAAAGTAACGCAGAAAATCAAGAATCTGCAGAAATTTTCAGAAACTTGAAATTTGACATTATAATTTATAAGCCATGAGCTATAGTGAGCTGCTTTTATTTTTTCTACGAAGTGCAGGGGATGGATTTTAATTTATTTTAATTGCTGCTAAATTTTGATCGACAACCTCAAAATTAAGATTTTGCAAAAATGTTCAGAAACTCGAAATTTGAGATTATGGTTGATAAGCCATGAGCTGTAATGAGCTACTTTTATTTTCTCTACGAATTGCACGTCGTGAATTTTTTTTTTTTGAATTGCTGATCAATTTTGATTGACACTAACCCTGAAAATTAAGAATCTGCAAAAATAGTCAGAAACTTGAGATTTGACTTTATAATTGATAAGCCATAAGCTGTATTGAGCTACTTTTATTTTCTCTACTAATAGCTCACAATGGATTTTTTTTAATTATTCGCGTGATTGAAATGAGTAGCTAAATTCTGTTGAATTCTCACTGAAGCAATGGAAAACGCAGTTAATGGTTTCTGTAAAATTTTTAACGGTATTTTGCAAGTACTCAAGTATTTCTACACCTGTTTAAGTTGATCCAATAATAGTCTCTATTTTTTTCAGAATATTTTCAACCTAAACATACAAAAAAGCGTGCGATCCGTAAAAAACAAAATTTGCTCAAAATGGCTCATAAATCGTGACGAAAAATTGCGGATTTTCAAAAAATTTTAGATTCTTTATTTTGGGCGTTATCGTTCGTTGAAATTTTTTTTGCAAGATTATTAGAAAAATCGAAAAAAAATCGGAGGTCTTTGTAAAATTGTAGAAAAAGCTTGTAAATCAAATTTGAGATGGCGAGGATCGGACGTCGGTGGAATCAACATGGAATACACTATATTAATAAACAAAAAGGCTCAAATGGAAATTAACGGAGACCGACGCTTACGCCCTTTTTTCTTTGTCGATATTTTTTATACGACCGAGTATTTTACTGTAAATGTAACATAAACACACACATGTACACACACTAGCGTTTGCTGCGTTTCATAACGGACGTGTAATTACTCAAATATTAACGATCCAATGATGATTACGACGATTCGAGTGGACATTTGGGAAACACCGAATTCGGGGGAAACTCGATGGAAAACAATAACGCGTATACACATTAGGGTGGGTCAAATAAAATGACTAATTTTTTTTTCCTCCATATGATGAAAAACGTATTGTTTGGAATCTCAAAAAAACCCTCTGCAAATATCAGCCCTTCATATTAAAATTAAGAGGTCTCTCATCGCAAATTTTTATTTCCCATTTAAATAACACAGGAAACTTTTTTTTAACTTTGGAATTTTATTAGACTTGAACCGTTGAGGTTAGGAGAGTTTTTTAGCACATTTGTGCAGAACATTTGATGCTCTACAAAAAAGCTTTCTTGTGTCTAATCGATAAAACTAACTGTTCAAAAAATAATTGGTTATATATAGTGATCATTATCACCGATTATTTTTGGAACGGTTAGTTTTATCGATTAGACACAAGAGAGCTTTTTTGTAGAGCATCAAATGTTCTACAAAAACGTACTCAAAAAACTCTCCTAACCTCAACGGTTAAAGTTTAATAAAATTCCAAAGTAAAAAAAAATGTCCCATGTTATTTAAATGGGAGATGAAAATTTGCGATGAGGGACCTCTTAATTTAAATATGAAGGGCTGATACTTGCAGAGGGTTTTTTTGAGATGCCAAACATAACATTTCTCATTATATCGAGGAAAAAAAACATTAGTCATTTTATTTGACCCACCCTAATCCACATACGAGAAATAAAGGATCTACGACGTACAAGATTGTACATAAATATATTATAGGACTGTGTGGACATAATTTTTCCATGTGTGACACTCACATTACTCATGAATAGCATATTAAGCGGAGAACGAGTTTCGAAGCGAAGTCTAACTCTGAGGCAGAAATTTATGAGATATTCGATCGCGACGACTGGAAATTCGTTAACGTTTTTTTCCCCGCTAACTTTCTCTTACAAAGTTGACTCAGGTAACGACTTTGAAAAAATTATCAATAAAGACGTTCCTTTAGTCAACATTCTTCAACATTCGAAGGAAAAATTAGCAGCTTATGAATTTGCGATCAGTCGGTCAAAAAATACGCCGACAAAGAGATCCGAAAATGAGTTAAAGAAATTTATAAGTTTTTTATAAAAGTGAATTTTTAAGCACTCATTTGAATTCATGAACAAAAGGGTCTTTCAATTTTTTGTTACATTAAAATTGTGAGAGAAAACGTAAACTTTCCGCATGCTTGGCTCAAAACCAATTTGTTACACGACAAAATACCGCGAATTGAATTTTTGAGTTGCTTTTTTTTTTTTAAATTTTTCTACCGTTGAAAAATCAATTTTCGGACACTTACTCGAAAATATGATAAAAGTTTCTTAATTTTTTATTTTATTTCGGCAGAAAATTTTCGTTCGTCCGAAAATAATTTTTTTCAGGACAAAAATATTACCAATAATCCATCTTTGGAGGTTAAGGTACTGATCTACTTTAGGAAGCAAAAGAAAAGCAAATTTTTAACTTTTGTTGCAACTAAACTGTTGTTAAAATTACACATTTTTTTAAAACTATTTTTACAACATTGTTTTATCCCTCGGAAATACAAAGAAAAAATTATTTTTTATTTTCATTCTTTGAATAATTTATAGAAGGCTTCCAAAGTCAAAAATTTCTTGTCCCATGGCCGACATTTTATCTCAGGATTGGCAAGTCTGAAACAAAAACATAAAAAACTATTTTAAAGAGAAAGGTTTCTTACACAACAATTTACCACTGTTAATGAAAAATCGATATAAAAAAAATGGCGGACGTTTGAAATAAATTGTGAAAAGTTTAATTTTTCATTTTCATTTAAAAAATCCACCATTTTTTTTAAAATCGATTTTTCATTAATCGTGGTAAATTGTTGGGTAAAAAACCTTCCTCTTTAAAATGCTTTTTTTTTTTCAGACTTGCCAATCCTGAAATTAAGTGTCAACCATGAAACAAGACATTTTCGACTTTAGCGCCTTCTATAAATTAATGAAAGAATCGAAATAAAAAATAATTTTTTTTTGTATTTTTGAAAAATGAAAGAAAGTTGTAAAAACAATTTTGTGGCCATATCTGATGAATGAACCGAGAAAAAAATCTTCTAAATTCTTTTTTTGGCCTTCTGAAGTAGATTAGTACGTTAAAAGATCAATTTTCGAGCACTTATTAAGGTAAATGTGCCAATTATTGAACAGCTAAGGATCTGGGGATTGAATTCGGTGAAAAAAAAAATGAAATCAAGAAAAAAACCATCGCTTCCATGTTCAAATGACACTTTGATATTTTTACTTTCGAAAAATCACCTTTTAAATTATTTTTGAATGATTTCAAATGAAAAAAAACAATAACAATGTGAAGCATGCAAATGTCCCAATTATTGAACACTGGAAGTGCGTATGTCCCTAATATTGAACAGGCATGTCCCAGTTATCGAACACTCTCGAGAATTCTTTTTCCGTTCTGAAAATATTGTTTTGGGTGCAATATTAAGAAATAAAAGCAAAATCAAACACTTGAATAATCTTTTATCAATCATGTAAAAATACAAAAATATATATTTAGTCTCTTTTGACAGGTTTTTGGTTCATTCGCATTTTGGTCTATTTTTGCTTTTCAACTCGAACTATATTTTATTTTTATTTTCAGCTCCCCCGTTTTTATGTTCTGTTTTTGTTTGATTTTGTCGCAGCTTTCTTGTATTTCGACTGAAATATCGGAGAGCAAAAAATATTGAACATTACATTCGTATTTTTAGGTTACATTTAGGTTATATTCTCTTTTTACTTTTCTTTCTATGTTTATTGCACGAAAATACAAATAAAAAATATATTTCACGATCTTAGAGTTATTATTAAAAGAATAAAGGTAATGTTATTCAGGAACTTACAGTTTTTGTTTGAATAAATCCGATTTACACGATCTGTCACACGTCAACTGTCTTGATGTTTTGATGGGTTTAATGACGCCATCTTGGAGAATTCGAGTATTCAATAATTGGGATACACTGCATTTTCAATGCCCCAATGATCGAACACCGTATTTTTCAACAAATAATTAATTAAAAGAACTTTTTTAATGGTTATTTGTAAGAAATTTTCTGAGGAACCTGAAACGCTTTTACTTTTTGAGATGCGACAGTTTTTGAATTTTTTATGCCCTTACGCGTGAAGCGGCGCGTCTTAGGAGAAACGATAAGCAGTTACCACGAGACGTCAAATCGGGTCACCGTTGCTAATTAAATAATTTTTTTCTCCATTAATTAAAGCTTTTTTTGCACAAGTAAGGTAACATTTCGATAGCTAAAAGTTCCATATATGTAATGAAATTTTTATAAATAAGTAAATGCATGCACGTGAATGAGAAATAATAAAAATACAAGATAGTGTTCAATAATTGGGACCTGTTCAATAATTGGGGAATTTACCTTACTCGAAAATATGGTAAAAGTATCTTAATTTTCATTTTATTTTGGCAGAAAATTTTGCTTCTCCCGAAAATGATTTTTCGAAGGATCAAAATATTACCAACCCATCTTCGGAGGTTATTAATTTTAGAGTAGTTCAAAAATAAATTTTTAGGCAACCGTGCTTGAAAATATGATTATTTTTTTGTTCTCCCACGTTTCGAGATTCTGTATGATCGAAAATTTCCCGTTGATTCACGAGTCCCACAGAGTTACGATCGAAAAACGCATATAAACTCGTTATAACGGCACAGAAAGGTTGGAAAATATTTTTACCAATAATTTATGAGAGACAAGAACGAGATAAGATCTTTTTTTTCCATACAGTGTTTCCACACAATCATGGCTTTTATTTGATTTTTTCCCCGTTTTCGGTTACCTTTTTTTCCCCCATATCGAGGGTTAAATATCGGAAAAGAATGAGACCTCATCGTCACGTTTATCCCTTCCTTGTAATAAATTGTCCGAACTTTCTGCAATATTGTTTCTGTCGTCTGGGAAATGAGACGTGCACCATCTGCTAACCAATATCGATCTATCAATTCTTTAATAGAGAGAGAGACTTAGGAGAGAAAAAAGGGAGTCTATACTTAAAAAAAAAAAAAAAAAAAAAAACGAAAAAAAAACGAAAAAGAAAATACAACATAAAATGCACTACGAAGACGCGATAAGCAGGACGAGAGGGCGCGAAAAAATATAATGTTGCAGAGGAAGCTTCTTCGCAAGCTTCGAGAGACACGAGATGAGCGATAAATCTCCCGAATGCTGTCAAAGCTGCTTCCTTACGCGTTTCCTATCTCATCTGGTGTCCTTTTTCGACCTTCGATATTTTTCCATCGCAAAAGAGAGAGAGAGAGAGAGAGAGAGAGAGAGAGAAAGGGGAGGAGAGAGAAGGGGACGGCGCAAGAACGTAGTAACGGAGAGATGTAATTTATTTCCTGACTTTGCCTCCGCTATGTCATATAACATACTATATCTATACATAATATTACGAGCATTATTTATACGCGTAAACGTTGACTATACTAATATACATTTATATGCAACTTTTCGTCGTAAAATGGATATAAAATGAGTCTCTCTCCATTATTCGGTGTATTATCGGAGTAAGATCATGACATGCGTATATTCCCCGCTGCGAGGTACATATGGGGCATTCCATACCAAGTCGACCTGAGTGTGACCCTCGACCTTGCTGATTTCGTTTACGATTTTTCATATGATTCTTCCAACTCAAAATATCTTTCAGAATTTTTATCAGATTTTTAAAACCAAATTTTAGTACGTTATGATTTTTTGAACATTTTTTTCGAAAACCTCGAGGGTCGTAATTTAAAAATCTGAAAAAATTCTCAAAAATCCGGTGTCAAAAGTGAAAATTTTTCACCCAAAATTCATGATGTCCAGGATTTCCCTTCCACCTCGATATTAGGTTTTTATGAAGAAAACGTAAAAAAAAAATAGATGCATCTATTTTTTTTACGATTTCTTCATAAAAACCTAAAATCGAGGTGGAAGCGAAAGCCTGGACATCATGAATTTTGGGTAAAAAATTTTCATTTTTGACACCGGATTTTTAAGAATTTTTTTAAATTTTTAAATTACGGCCCTCGAGGCTTTCGAAAAAAATGTTCAAAGAATCGTAACTTACTTAAATTTGGTTTTAAAAATCTGACAAAAATTCTTAATGCTATTTTACGTTGGAAGAATCATATGAAAAATCGTAAACAAAATCAGAGAAGTCGAGGGTCACACTCAGGTCGACTTGGTATGGAATGCCCCATATATTTTACCCCGCCGTGTATTTCAGATTCACGGAGTCACCTTTTTTTTCTCGCTGACCGGAAGTTGTGAACTTCATCCTGACGCATTACATCGAAAGTTGAAAAAAAATACCTTCTACGCTGTGTCACTGGTTTTTTATTTCACTGGAAATATATTTTCACTCTCTGTAAAATCATAAATAACATCGCCCCGGCAAAGATAAATGTACTTTCCGTTATTACCTCATTTCATGGATTTTTCATTCACTTCCACTGCAGAACGCCCAGTTAAGGCGTTATTCTGGTCTAGAGACATTTTTGAGCGTTTTGTCGATAAAAAAAAATACTTTTACCATACTTTTTTTTACAACGTACTTATTAATATTTTGACAATAAGCAAAAAAAATTTCGAGAAAAAAAAACGAACATCACATAAGTTGTAAGCTGGTAATGTTGGGGCTGAAGAAAAGGGTTGTAAGGCACATAAAGACACAAGAATGCCTCTTTTTTTTTGGAAATCCAACCTTTTTTCACCGAATTAACTCGCTCAGAAGCGCCTCGAAAAGCAGAAGTTGCGAAATGACGTTGAGCATTTATTTATTTGGACGCTGCGACGAAATTTCGTTCTTTTCGGCTCCGTGTCCAAAATTCTTGTATTTTATGGAATTTCGGTTTTCCGAAAACGAAAAAATAGGTAGCAAGAATTTACGAACATGCGCGGGAATGCTTGTCACAATTTGGAACGTTTATTCTGCGACTAGAGGAGAAAAAACAGAGAAGTTGCGAAAGAAAGAAAGCAGAGGAGAGAGAAAGAGACCGAGAGAAAATAAAGGAAAGAAACTTTAAGGGAAAATAAAAGGGACTTTGGCAAACTCAGGAGTTCGACTTGGCTCTCGGGTGGAACTCTGGTGGAAAACTTCACGAGCTGAACTTGGGAGACCGGAAAGTGTGTGTCTAGCCGGAAGAAGACGGATGGAGAGAGAGAGAGAGAGAGAGAGAGAGAGCGAGAGAGAGGAAAGCCTACGTCTAAAGAAATTTCTTATTTAAAATGTCCACTTGGTTTCCGCAAGCTCCCGAGGCAAAATTCTCAATGTTTGCGTTGAACAATTTTCGGAAAGTGTGCGCGCGTGAATTCACTTCATATAAATATATATATATATATAGTACTGTATATAGGATATTCGAAGTAAACTAAACCAAGACATTGTCCCTCCAATTTCTTTTACAATTGTTTTCACGATTGTATCAAGACCATGAATACTCCCAATTTTTTCTTCATTTTTCCTATCATCTGTCATTTAGTTGTAATTTTTTTTCTTACGATCCAAAGCAAAACGAAAAAAAAATAGAAATGTTCTGAAAAATCTGCAGTTTTATTTTTAAATTTTTACATAATTCTATTATTAAAAGCTTGTGTGCTGTCATTTAAAAGTCACGAATAAAATCCGTTTTAATCATTTAAAGAGTGAGCACAGAACATTGTCGGATTTTGCAGGATTTATAGGAATATCCATACAAAGATTTTAAATTTTGATGTTTATATGTATTGATGAAAAACTAATTTTTCAAAATAACGACTCGATGAAACCAAATTTTTTGATGCATTCAGAGTACTTTTTTGGGAAATACTCATGAACGAAATCCAAGAGGGTGAGGGTCGAATTGAAACTCCCCATATATATATATACATTAGGGTGGTCCTTATTTAGATCTCGGACGAATTTTTTATCAGACGCCTCCTAAATCGACTCCAAATAATTCAAAAACAATACCCTACTTTTTTCAGATTTTTATCTAGACTCTAACCCCTCCCGAACAGAGGGTAGATTTCCCCATTTGGAATACATGTGTTTCAGCCATATTCTCAGGATATATTTCATTCTGAGTGTAATAATTTTTTTAAAAATCTAATTGCAAGATTTTACTGTTCATTGGTGCTATCATTCGAGGAAAAATTCACATTACCATACGGGTCAATCTAGATGAATTTCAATTCGTCTAGATTGACCCGTATGATAATGTAAATTTTTCCTCAAATAGTAGCACCAATGAACACTAAAATCTTGTAGTTACACATTTGTTTAAAAATTATTACACTCAGAATCAAATATATCCAGGGAATATGGCCGAAACACGTGTATTTCAAATGAGGAGATCTACCCTCTTTTCGGGAGGGGTTAGAGTCTACATAAAAATCTGAAAAAATTAGAGTAATTGTTTTTGAATTATTTGGAGTCAATTTGGGGGGCGTGTTATAAAAAATTCGTCCGAGCTCTAAATAAGGACCGCCCTAATATATATATATAAATATATATATGCGCACACACAGCCCTCTACCGTGCCTTTCTTTTTATTCAGCGAGATCTTTCTTTTATTTTTTTTTTCACCTGTATGTTCCACGGACCTTGAACCCTTTTTTCCACCCTTTTACTATTTCACTCGCGAGTACCGCGTGCGCTATACGGGTATATTATATATATATACATACATACATATATACAAACACCCGCGTTGTTTTCCAGCCGTAATTACGAATTCAAACGGCGGGTACGTGCTTTAGGCTGAACATCGAAAACATAGGAAAAAAATTTATCCCCCGGTCGGAAGAAAGTCCCGTTTCCGCGATGAAGAGAGGGAGGTTGAAAGAGCAAGATAGAGATGTATCCTCGTTGAGAAAAGCGCAAATGCACCGGCCGGAAGCAAGCGGAAAAAGAGAGAGCACGGGTTTTTTAAAATTATTTATCAATTTAAAAAATTCGCCCTCTGAAAAAGTATTGGTTCATTCTCTGAAATCTCCTTTCTCCAATGACCCTTCAAAATAGTTTAGAAGGTATCTATTTTTATGGTCTATTTGATCTATTTTAGCTATTTTTAGGATGCTATTTTTTCGGGAAAAGTTACAATACAATCGAAATTGAAGACAATCGGGCAAAAACAAATTTTTATTAACCATCCCACTACATATATATATATATATATATATATATATATATATATATATATATATATATATATATAATAGTGAGGTAGGGGGTGGGGTCGGGGGAGGGGGCGGAAACGAGCTTTCCAATCGGGTAGCAAAGTCCATTGACCATGATAAAATGTATATACCAGAGCCGTTTAGTCAGACGCCTGTGGCTATAGAGAGAGACGATTTAACGTACGTCATGTTGAACTTGTTGGACAAACTTGCCCGGAAAACGAGTATACATATATAGATACATGTGAGAATATATATGCATATAAATAACGTAAGGAATATATATATATATATTAAGGAAGGCAAGAAGGGACATCGGACTAAGCGCTCCTGGGTGCTGGGAAAATGAAAATCAAGATTGAGAAAATGTATTGCTATTATATTATATATATACTAGGGTCCGTGCGGCTCGGGCGCTACGCGCCCTCGCGTCGTAGAGGTTCAATTCTAACCCAAACCTCAACTCCCGCCCACCGCCTTTCCCCACCCCCACGCTCCCCCGTCCCATCCCCGCCGCCCCAACCCTCTGCTCGATTCTCGATTCCATGGCCAACTTCACCTCGCTCTATTTTCGATTCCATAGCCAACTTCACCCCGCTCGATTCTCGATTCCATGGCCAACTTCACCCCGCTCGATTCTCGAATCCATGGCCAACTTCGCCCTCGCATCGTAAAGGTTTGGGTTTGGGTTCCGAGGTTTGGGTTCTCGATTCTTGTACACGGCGGCAGCGGCGGCGGCGGCGGCGGCGGCGAAATATTTATATAATATAGAGAGATATAGTTGGGTCATTCCACGTCGAATTGACTACTTATGAACCCAACCCTTCTTGATTTGGCTGATTTTTTTTTCCTTTTCTACCCCATTAAAAACATTTTTCAGGAAATTTTCGAATTTTTTTACCCAATCAAAAAAAAAACTTTTTTTTTCCAAATAGCCACATAACTTCAAAAATTGACTGATCAGCACGTTTTTTTTTTCAAAATTTTCGTCTTCAAATGTACCGGCCGAAAAAAAATATAAAAAAAATTTCGAGAAAAATCATCTGTTTCTCAAAGTTTGCCATTTTTTTTTCACTCAAAAAATACTTGTATCAATTCCGGAAAAAATTATGAAAATAAAAAATAAAATTTCCCACCTGGGCTCATTTCACAAAACACCACTCAAAGTTCAAAGGTGGTCGATTGGACATGGAACGACCCATATATATATATTAGGGTGACAGTTATTTGGGCTTTGGCGAAAAAAGTTCGATGCCACCCCAAAAACATAATCAAGGTGTATCAAAAAAAAATCTGTGTAAAGTTTGGAGGTGCTCGGAAAATTGGAACACGCGCCACCGAGCGATTGAAATTTTAAACGTAAAATACATGTAGTTATCCCACGCATCAATGATTTTTTTTCCGAGTATAATATTAATGAGAAAAATTGGAAACTTGGTACACTTATTGTGCATAGTGTGGTGTACAAAAAAATTTTCAATTTTTTTCATTCATAATTTTGTTAATGGCAAAAATTGAAAAAAATTGGTTTTTTTCTGGTTTTTGCTGGGACGCGTCCCAGCAAAAAATTGTATCTGATTGAAATTTCCGTATTTCTTGGTACAATAAAAATCTGAAAAAATTCCTCGACACTTGGCATGCTATAAACAATAATTATTAATAAAAGTATTGCTCAAAATTTATTAATAAATTGTTTAAACTATTTTTTAATGATTTTTGGGCAATATTATTATTGATTAACAATTATCGATAATTATCATCGATCATTGTTGTTTAAAGCATGCCAAATGTTGCTAAATTTTTTCAGATCTTTAATGCATCACTAAGTATGGAAATTTCAATCGGATACAATTTTTCGCTGGACATCATCAAAGTTTCAAGCGAAAATAGTAAAAAAAAAAAAAAAAAAATTCAAGGTATCGGAATGATCCTGAAATATCCTGAAAAATAATTTCTATCTGGACAGCCTCTAAACTTTCGGATCAAAAAAATTTTCCACATCATCGACTCTCAACATACAAAAAGCTAACCGAGAATGCCAGACAGATTTAAATTTTGGTCCTGAGTTATTGGTCGATCTATTGTGCAATTTCACGTGTATATATAGAGATAGTATTGAGAATTCGATGAGTATAGAAAACTCGACTCGACAATTTCGCACTCATCGAATAAAGCATTTCACCGCTCATTGTATATCTATATATGGACGATGGGATTGCGGGAGATATGAGGATGCACCTCTATGTTGCATCACCGCGGAATTCTACACAGATTCTTGTTCACGCGCGGATTGAATCTTCTTCGCGACAGCGATAGCGTCTGCGAAAGAGAGACAGAGAAAGAGAGAGGGAGAGAGGGAGAGAAAGATAGAGAGAGAGCAAAGACTTTAGATCCTTGGCGTGCTCTTCTCTCCTATTATATACTTCGTGTCTTCGCACGAGCGTTTACAGTTTCCGAACAATTTCGAACATCCCAAACGCTGCTCTATCTATTCGCGTGTATGTATGTGTGTGTGTGTGTCATCACCTACAGCTCTTTCGGCTCTTGGATCTCCTCCATTGCAATTTGTGCAACGCTGGTAGCTTGTATCTCGTCGTCGTCGACGTCGTCGTCGTCGTCGTCGTTTCGTCGTTTATCGAAGAGAGGACGAAAGGGAATTCGCTGTAACCTCGGTAAGCTCCGCACATTCCCCGCATGTGGTTTCAAGCTTTAGCGACTTGCGTTTACTCTGTCGATGACGCGGAGAGAAAGAGAAAGAGAGAGAGAGAAAGAGGGAGGGAGAGAGAGAGAGAGAGAGAGAGAGAGAGAGAGAGAGAGAGAGAGAGAGAGAGAGAGAGAGAGCTTTACGAAGGGAAAGGGATGGAGGAAAGAAGCGAACGAAGGAGAGAGAGAGAGAGAGAGAGAGAGAGGAAAAGAGTGGAAAAAGAATTGCCCTTTTTCCTCCATTCGTTATTTCCGTCTAGGAAAAATGGCTGTATACTTTCAGAAAGAGCTTTTTCTCACCAAACTCATATATAAATGTACACTCTTGCTCAAAAGTTTGGAAAGACCGGTCAATATATCTTGCCGCACTAGAAGTTGCGTAACTCCGCCAATAAAAAAGATAATCAAATTTAAAAAAAAGCTTTTTGACGGGAAGGAAATCAGCTTCGTTTTGCTTCGTCAAAAATATTTTTCATGATTTTTTTCGATTCGATTTTTGTACGTAATTATTTTTTGGCCTTTTTTCGACCATCGCGAATTGGGCGCATAAATAGAGGATATTTTTTTTCTCTTCTTTATCTATGGTACATTTGAAAGGGTTAGCTGACGCTGCATTTTTGTTTTTTTTTTTATTTTCGTACGATTTTTGCTCGCAAAGTTATTTCACTTTTGGCTTAAAAAGACCAATTTTGAAAGATGCAACGTAACTCATAGACTATAGAGTTCAAGGGAAAATGTCAAGTATGAAAAAAGTAGCGTACGTATACGCGGAATCGCTTGGAATTATTTCAGAATTTTTCTATGAATTTTTTTTTTTTCGTATTTTGGCTTGAAACTTTGATGATGACGTCCCAGCGAAAAATTGTATCGGATTGAAATTTCCGTACTTCGTGATACAATAAAAATCTGAAAAAATTTAGCAACATTTGGCATGTATAAACAACAATGATTAATAATAATTATTGCTCATTGTTCATCATTGCTTAATAAATTGTTTAAACAATTTTTTAAACAATTTGTTCATGACTTTTGGGCAATATTATTATTGATAATTGTTGTTTATAGCGTGCCAAATGTTGCTGAGTTTTTTCAGATTTTTATTGTATCATGAAGTACGGAAATTTTAATCAGATACCATTTTTTGCTCGATCATCAAAGTTTTGAGCGAAAATAGTTAAAAAAAAAAAAAATTCAATCGGAAAATTCTGAAATAATTCCAAGCAATATCGTGTATACTTTTTTCATACTTGGTATTTTCTCTTAATCTTCATAGTTTTTGCGTTACGTTGCACCTTTCAAAATTTGTCTATTTTAGCCAAAAGTAAAATAACTTTGCGAGAAAAATCGTACGAAATTTTTCAAAAGACAAAAACGAAGCATTTACTAACCCCTTTTCAAATGTACCATTCATAAAAAAAGACAAAAAAAATGTCCTTGAGTTCTGCGCCCAATTCGCGATGGTCGAAAAAGGCCAAAAAACGGTCACGCAAAAGAATGCGTGCAGGATCGAAAAAAAATCATAAAAAATATTTTAAAAAACCAAAATAAAAATAAATTCCTTCCTGTCAAAACGCTTTTTTTAAAATTCAATTACTTTTTTTTCAAACTTTTGAGCGGGAGTGTTATACAGGGCGTGATTACAGGCATCACTTATCATAATTTCGTACTTTTCGCTTCTCGACGCTTCTCGACAATTTTTCCGTCTCCCTCTTTATTTGTCCTTCTTTCCTACCACTTTGACTTTTTGGCCCCGTTTTTACATTTCATTCAGATGTATGTATTTTCCTTCACATACGATAATTTACATATACCACGGGAGAGCAGGAGAGAGAGAGAGGGAGAAAGAGAGAGAGAGAGAGAGAGAGAGAAAGAAAGAGAGAGAGAGAGAGAGAGAGAGAGAGAGAGAGAGAGAGAGAAGAGGAGAAAGATTTTGAGCCAGCAGTACGAATTGCTCGCGTAACATGGAATAATGCGTATATATAAATACATACGTAGGTTGGTCCAGAGGCAGGGAAATCGAGACTATTTTTCAAAAAATGGAATTTAAATATTTAAACCCCTCTCCCGAAGTTGCGGAGTCCCCTTCCTTCCCTCCATCGAGAGGGCGGCTCTCTTTTCCTCTTTTTCTTCGTCCCTCGTTTTCCTCCCGCACTCCCAACGTATGGGAGGATCAAGAGGGATATACTGACTTCTGGAAACCTCCCTGTGAGCCTGGGAAATATGTTCGTCCCGAGCTCTCCACGCTCTAGAGCAAGCTCAAACAGGGGAGCGAGCAAATATTACTCTCGCGACTTTGTGGTGATGAGTTTCGGGCCAGTACATATATATATATATAGTATAGCTGTATGTACATATGCGCGTGTGCGTGTGTGGAAAAACCACCTCGAGGGATTATATTTGAAGAGTCATTTTTTTCTAAACCCAAAACTGGCTGAGAATATGGATAAGTATTAAGTACAGTACAAAATTAAAAGATTTTTCCGCCGATGAATCCGATCAAAAAGCAGCGTGCAATATGCATCGAAATTATTATTCAATCGCCAAGCCAATTCGGTACGGTCCGTTGAAGGAAACTCCTCGGAAAGTTTCCGGGGCAAATTTCTCATCGCCAAATGAATGTTGACCGTCCCAAACCCATGGAAATGTAATTACTCTACAATCAAGATATATGCAGAAAATGTTCGTATAATATCCGAGATTTTGGTTCTCGCGCGGTTTCTATGTTACGTTTTTCTGTCATTTATATTAAATATATTCTATATTCTCTGCATGTATTTCATGTAAATACATAAATTCTTGTGCGCGGGAATGCAAGACTTTAGAGAACATATCTTGAATTTGAATCAAAATTTTTTGGATTTATTCTTTCACTTATTCATTCGATATATTGAGGTAAAAGTATATTTTAAATATGACTAGTTACTGGAAATCTATTTTTTGATTCATTGTATATTTAATATAGTTGTAGGATTAGTTACTTAGTTTTTTCAGCTTCAAGTCTTCGTTCTTACTTTTTAGACTTAAGGCGGTATTCTGGTCTAGAGACATACATTTTGAGCGTTTTGTCGAGCTCGATAATAAAAAAAAGTACTTTTTACCATTCTTCTTTGTATTTATTAATATTTTAATAATATTGATTATTATTTTATTTTATTAATTATTATTATTATTATTCATTATTATTATTATTTATTTTATTAATATTTAATAATAAACAAGCGAATTTTCGAGAAAAAAAATGAAAATTACATAAATTACAAGATGGTAAAGTTGGGGCTAAAAAAAGGGGTGTGCTGGCTGACATGAGTGCAATTTTCTAGTTATCCGATACAAAATTAAAAACAAAATTCTTACTTCGTAAGAATGTCGTTATAGCCCCTATCTCAGAAAAAACTGGGAATTTTTTTTTTCGCAAAATGGCGGCTGTCTAAATAAAAAGAGGTGTTTTTCGACTCTTTTTTTCATAGTTTTTAATTTTTTTACAATAGTAAAAAAAATAATTTTGATACAAAAGTGACAGGGGCGTTAGAGAGCTATATATTGAAGATTAGTAAAAAATTTGAAGCAAATCGATAGATATCATGTCAGCCGTGTTGAAAAAGTAGTTTTGAGAAAAATTTCTTGATTTGCTCCGATGTGACGGGCGTCACTAAAATAGCTATAAATTCGTAAATGATTGGAGTTACGAAATTCCCTTTCGAGAATATCTCCTTAAAGGTCTAAACTTTGAGAATATGCAAATAATTTTTTTTTTTAATTCTAGCCTAGAATACTCGTTTAAAGTTGTGCTCCAGCGTGACGGATGTAGTTCCTACGTCACAAAAATAGCTATAATTTCGTAAGTTATTGAAATCTAAAAATTTCCTTTGGAGAATATTTCCTGAAAGGTCTAAATCCAAAAATATGCAAAAAAAATTTTTTTTCAATTCTAGATCAGAATATTCGTTTAAAGTTATACGCTCCAACGTGATGGATGTTGTTGCTACGTCACAAAAATAGCTATAACTCCGTAAGTTATTGGAATCTAAAAATTTCCTTTCGAGGATATATCCTTAAAGGTCTAAACTTAAAGAATATGCAAAACAAAAATGTTTTTTTCAAAATTCTAGACTAGAATATCCCCTTAATGTTACGCTCCGACGTGACGGGCGTTTATGCTGCGTCACTAAAATAGCTATAACTTCCTAAATTATTGGAATTATTAAATTTCCTTTCGAGAATATATTCTTAAAGGTCTAAACTTTAAGGATTTGAAACAAAAAAATGATTTTTTCCAAATTCCAGACCAGCATACTCCCTTAACCTCAATATTCTGCATATTGGTATAAATATTTTAATAAATTGAAAATTGGATGTATTGAATATATTTTTGGATATATCCTGTCCATCTGTTTAATCTTAGCAGGCATCATAAACCATAAAAAATATCAAGAGAGTTGTGAAAGTCGTCACTGAATGTGATAATGACATCGAGATTTCGACTGACAAAGGTCCCGCCAAAAACCGCTTGATGCTCATATGCACAATCACCCATATTACATATATATATATATAAGCATGTGATGGAAAAATAAAATGCGAAAAAGGCAAAAACCTTTTCTCGTCGACAGCGAAAGAGAGAGAGGGAGAGAGAGAGAGAGAGAGAGAGAGAGAGAGAGAAAGGGAGAAAAAGAAATTGTGAATAGCGAGCCCGCGAAGGGTTGAATCCGCACGGAAGTTACCCACTTTTTCGCGGTCTTTCTTCGCCGTTGAAGAGGTGTTCACGGTTCACCGAGCGTTTTCTTCATCCCTCCTTTTCCCACTCTCTCTCTCTCTCTCCCATCCCCGTTGGATTGGAGCTGGGAATTAGGGCGAAAACGAGTGGGGCAACCGTCATCGTTCTACCTCTTTAGCGAGGCTTTTCTTTCTCTTCGCATCATTTTCATTGCAAGGTTTTTCTTGTAATTCCTTTTCACTCCTCGAAATGATCATTAGTGCCACTTCCCCCAAATTTTTTTCCCATCGCTTTTTTTTCGCAACATTGGTCGCAGGTCGACTCGTCGTTATGCTTGTTTCATCCAAAAGATGGAAGAAGAGGTGTAAAATAGAGAAGGAGATGGAGAGAGAGAATTAAGTTAGCTAGAAGCCAACAGATAGCGCCAGTTTCATCCGACGCACGTGCCAGGGAATTCTCTTCCTTTATACCTGCCGACATTACCGAGGTCTGACGGGAATCCCCGAAGCTCTTTGCGGCGGCAGCGATCGAGCGACGCGCCCTCTGTACCCCCAAAAAATTCGATCCTTCTCCTCCCTCATTCTCTCTTTGGCAAAAGTCCCCTCTTACCCGCAGGCTGTCCCCCCCCCCTTGCTCCCTAGGACTAGTACTCCAATATTTACCCCTCCGCCAATATATCGTGCCCTCTATCGCACCCCCTCCTTCTCTCTACATTCTTCCTCAACATCAAAACACACACATTTACTCCGTTTTCTATCTCTTACTCCTTCGTTTCGCTCTCCCCTCAACAATTCTCGCTCCCTTTTTCCCACATTCTCCCTCTCACTCCTCTCTCCCCACCACGTACCAACATTCTCCATCTCGCTTGCCTCTCCCCACCACATTTCTCGCTCCCTTCTCACACTATCCGTCTCTCTCCTCCTTGCCAAAGTAGCTTGCCATCTCCCTCGTACCCATCTCACACTATCCGTCTCACTCCTCCCTGCCAAAGTAGTTTCCCATCTCCATTGAGAGAAAAAATTACTAGAACCAATGAAATAAAGTTTTGAAGACAAAAAATCATTTTTTTCATTATTTGCCAAAACATATTAGATTGGTTCCCTTATATATTTACTTGGTTCATTTTTTCAGTCAATTCCATAAATTTCTGTTTCAAAAAACGAATTTACTTGTATCTAACAATATTTTATCAATTATATGTAATATGTAGTTTGAATCAAGAACACATTTTATCATTCAACACATGCATGTCTTTTAATACAGCAAGCACTGAGAACAAAAATTTGTTGAATCAACAAATTAATTAGTCCAATCAATAGGAAAAATGATTGATTCAATCAAATGCGTGTTTATTAATTGTCGCTAAACATTTTATAAAAAATATATAGCCCTTGCCAAATAATTTAATATGCATAGTTTAGTGACCCTAAAAAGATATAAATAGAAAAAAAAGACAAATCTGCGCCAATTCTCCGATCTAATTTCTCTGTCCGACCGAGATTCGAACCCTTGACCCTATCTACCATCATACCTATCCTATCTAACTACCTAACACGCTACCTATTACGGTATCGGCTACTGCTATGCACTTGAAAAAAGTTAGGAGTTATAAAGATTCGAATATAAGAAAACATTAAAAAAACCAGTTTTTTAATTTTCAACAATTTATGTATACTATTCAAGTATACTATAGAAATGATAGTTCTTTGCTTGAAGGAAGTAAAAATTTAATCATTCCAAATAAATATTCTATTGGAATAAAATAATGTGTTATTTATTTTACTACAGCTTCTTTTAAAATAATCACAATCAATTTTATATCTAATAGATATTGAAAATACTGCAGAAATATTTTTAGAAGTAAAATAATAATGACTTTATTGCAAGAAAATAATTTTTTCGACAAAAAAAATATCGTATTGAATTTGTTTCTTAGATCCAAATAACCTCATGTTTGTGATGCGATCAATGTAATTGATCCAATGAATACAAATCTATCATGCATTTAATTGTTACTATTAAATAAGAGTTTAATATATAATGGAGTAACAGATCTGTGAAAATATTTTTTTAAATGAAGAGTGATGTTCTTGGTTCAACAAATAAATAATCGAATTAATACTTTCATTTAATAAACAAATTCAATAATTTTTTCTCTCAGTGTCCCTCTCTCCCTTCTCACACTATCCGTCTTTCTCCTCCCCTCCAAAGTCGCTTGTCATCTCCCTCGCTCCTTTGTAGCTCCGCTCGCTAAGCTCTCTCCTCTCCCCTCGTTTCGCTGTCGGTGCGCTCCCCACTTTTTATCCACGAAGGGGAAATGTCCCCTTCGACTCCTCCGCGTTGTTTTCCCCACTCAGGATCTCCCACCACGACTGAGCAAAGGGCAACGGGAGGGGAGTGCCCCTCCTGTTGAGCTCTCTCCTGAAGAGAGGGGAAATCCCCCGGAGTTTCGTTGATGCCAGAGTGAGACAGCCGTATCCGCGGCTTGAGAGAGAGGGAGAGGGTGATTAAGGGAGTGGGAGAGGGAGGGAGGGGAGCGAGACAGACGCTGGTGGTTTTAGGAGAATGCGATTGAGACGGCGGAGAAGGTGGAGAAGGAGGAGGTGAAGGAGCGGGTCAAAGTGGTGGGGGAAACCTCGGTTACACCGGGCCTCCAAATACGTATTCGCTTCGTCAGAGACGGATGTATGCTCCCGCGATCAGGCTGCTCGGGCTTCGCGTTTCCCCGGTTCATTCTAAATCTTAACCGGCGTACATTTTTCGTCATCGTTATTTATTTTTCATCCGCTCATCCGATCCACGTCCCTCTCGCAATTATCGACTCCTTGACTCCTTGTTGTTGCTGTTTTTTTTTCTTTTTTCATTTTCATCAATCCTCTCCTTCTCATCGTCTTTCGCACAGCCGTATCGACGCCATTGTTATCGAGCCAGACGCGAGTCATCCACTCGACTAGTGTGCAAACGATCTCTCTCTCTCTCTCTCAATCTCTCCCCTCCCCTTCTTTCGAAAATCTTCCGCCCTCCCCTCCACTCCTCGTCATACGGAGATGAAGGAATAGAAATGAAAGAATAAATTTATTAAATCGTCTCGTGCGCGTTCATCGTTTTCGAGAGTTTATGGGAAATAAAAAATAAATAAAAAATTGAATTACCAATCACCGATGATTCAAAGTGTCTCCGGAGGAATGTGCTGCGTTTTCTTGATCGAGGATTGGAAAATAATCACGACAAAGGACGCGAATATGCCAAGAAAAAAAAAGTGTCATACGTGAAGTATACGTGGCCGCGTATATCAAGCGAACTTCGCTTTTTTATTTCCCTTGCCTTCTCCCCCCCACCCCTCCCCCGCGCACTTATTTCGCCATCCCCTCCCCCCCCCCCACTTCTCGACAATCTCGTTCGTTATCGGAACTCCCCACTGTGCGAGACACGTTCGTAGGAAAACCGGCTCAGTCGACCGGCTTCTCTCTCTCCGGTTATATTTGTGCCTTTTTTTTCGTTTTTCAACGCCGATCATCCGACAGGTGAAACACATCGTCGTTATCTCTGCGAGTAGAATTTTTCTTTCCTTTCGCATATTCGCGATCAGTGTTGGTGTCGCTTTGGATAAACAAAAAATTATTTATATATTGATATATATATATATTATATATATATATATATCTATCATATTGTGCTTATAGACGAGTGAAGTGACCGTTATACAGAACTCCCCACCCCTCTTTTTCCCCCAAAGTGGTGCATTATGTGATTCGTGTGATCTGGACCACCAGAATAAATTTTATACTTTTTTTTTTTGGGTTTTGTTATTTTTTTTTCTCCCTCGTCACTCGGTTTACGCGACAGGATCACGCTTGAAGGTAATCGATATTATTCAATCGTATAAATGTACGATTTGTCTTTGTATTTTTTTGAATTTCAATTTAATTCATTTTTATTATATTGCTGCCTCATGAAGGAAGCTTTGTTGCGAATCTTCAATTTGCAGGAGTTTTTTTTCGTTATAGTTTAGTTTATTTTATTGGATGTCATTTTATAGGATAAAATTCAACGTTCAGAATAATTTGTCATCCGATCACGGAGGATATAATTTTCCATTGTAAACAAATCAAGTTCGAACTTCTCAAAAAATATGAGTTTTTCGTTGAAAATTCATAGTTTTCGTTATTTTTAAAATTTCAAAATTTCTCCCGCGGCAATTTTGAAACGAAATTCGACACTTGTGATAAAAAAAAGTTTGTCACTATTGTTCGTACCAAAAAGTATAATTATTTGGAAGGACATTTCAGAGTTGACATTTTTTTTGTCTCCAATGAATTATTGTAAACTTGATGAAATATGACCTTGAAGTTTGCATCGTTTTTTGCAACCAAAATACTAGTTTTTTTTTTAAAATAAAATTCATTCTTCTCAAGAACATTCCAAAGTACAAAATCGTTGAAACAAATTTTGGGGGTTTCATTGTGGACTTGAATTTTTAAAACTTATTTTTGCTGCGTTGGGACGATGCAAAATTTAACCTCGTGTAAAGTACCTAAATTCAAATTTTTGTGGTGGAGAGGAAAGCTTTGTGCCGATTTAGCGAATCACGCAAAAAAATATGAGCCTATATTGAAAAGACTATTTCCTCATAATGTTTGATACTTTTGAAAAAATTGTTCATCTCTCTGTTAAATCTTATTTCTTAAAGCTTCGTCTTTTTCTCACTCTCTCGGATATTTAGGATCGTCAAGGTCATCCCTTTGTTCGTTAGCGAAGCAATCTAAATATTTATTTAATCATATGTTTGTGCGTGTCTATTCACAAGAGAAAATAAACGTCTGTTTATATGTATATTTATATTTATATGGTCGGCTGGGTTTCGAGTTTGTTCCCTGGAGACTCAATTGATGCCTCGATCGACCAATATTTAACAATCCACCTGATTAAAATCTACCGTCCAGGTCAATGAACCCGCTGAGGCGTAGCTTATCAGTCGCTTTCGATAAAAGAAACAAATGCTACAATCGTAAAATCAAAGAAGAAATTACAAAAGAAAGCAAGATAAAATTTCAAGGTAGTCTGAAGTGAATCAATATGACTAAGATTCCAAAAATTATTTATACAGGTTCGCTTAATCATCAAATATTAAACAATGGTTATTACAGATAAAGGCTCATTCAACGCCAATAAATCTACGGAAATATTTTCACGCGTATCATTAATTTATACAAATTTGTAATTTTAGTTGAATCTCGACATTTTTCTCAATTTTGTTTCTCAATAAATACTCCTGAAATTTAAGGATTAGTATTGAAGATAATATTCATCGTTTATAAATTGTTGAGAAAAAAGAGACACAACGGTGACTAAACTTTTTTCTTCATTGAGAATCTGAACGAACGAAAAATGTTATTAAATTTAATATACAAAAGTATATGAAATTTCAATAACAAGTATAGGCAATCGAAATTATTATATATGGCATTGAAAAATTAACAATTTCATCTTAAATTTAATATTTGTATATTAAAATTAAAAGGGTGAACATTGAAAATTAATATACTCGTAAATGAAAATGGTCGAAAATGTATATGAAACTTGGTATACTGTATTAGGGCGATTTTTTTCGACTTTTATTTCATTTCTTTCACTCCCCACCCGAAATTTTGTTGCATATGTCTGAAAGAAAATTCCCTGAAAGGTACAGCCCTTAATATTAATATTAAGTACTTTCCCTTCGCGTGATAAGTTTTTCCATCTAAAATACACGTAAATGAAAAACTTTTTTCTTCAAAATTTTACCACTCCGCGGTTTTTTATGCTATCGCATTGATTTTGGTTGCAATTTACGCAGAATTGAACGATCTTTGGAAGTGTCCTGAACAGCGTAAGTGTAACTTACACTGGTGAGATGGTACGAGGTCACTAAAGTTGACTTATACCCAGAATTCTCATTGTTCGCTGCTATCTCCGAAATGATTGACTTTACCGGAAAAATGTGAAGGAAAATTTTTCTGGAAATTTAATTTCCTGCAAAAAAGGTCTTTTAGACCTAATTGCTAAAATTAATATTTCTTGAGATATTGAACCTTTTATTATTTGTGATATGAACATTTTTCTGGATTATCGAACCAAACGTTTCAAATTGTTGATATTCCATATCAACCACTGGTGATATGATATAAGATATGGTGATATGATATGGAATATCAACAATTTGAAACTTTTGGTTCGATAAACTATACAAATTTTATACCATAAATAAGTTAAGGTTCAATATCTCGAGAAATATTAATTTTATTAGTTAGGTCTAGAGGACCTTTTTTGTAGGAAATTACATTTCCAACAAAATTTCCCTCTGCGATTTTTCGATTAAGTTAATCATTTCGGAGATAACCGCAAAAAATCGAGACTTTGGGTAAAAATCCACTTTAGGGACCCGTACCATCTCACCAGTGTAAGTTACACTTACGCTGTTCAGAACACTTTCAAAGATCGTTCGATGCTACGTGAATTGCGACCAAAATCAATGTGATAGCATAAAAAACCTCGGAGTGGTAAAATTTTGAAGAAAAAATTTTTTCATTTACGTGTATTTTAGATGGAAAAACTTATCACGCGAAGGGAAAGTACTTAATATCAATATTAAGGGCTGTAACTTTAAGGGAATTCTCGTTCAGACATAAACAACAAAATTTCGGGTGGGGAGTGGAAGAAAAAAAATAAGTCGAAAAAATATCGCCCTAACACCGTATATGCATAAATACTTCATATTTTTTTAATTAAATTTAATAGATCATTTGTTTTCCGTGAAATGAGCTCTAACTTGTTGAGATCGAACTCATTTTACAAATTTTACCGAAAAAATTGCGCAAAAAATATGTTTGATGGTTTATTGGCAAAATCTGGATTATTTTGTTGTAAAATCATTGCTATACAATTGTTTATATATTGAATGGGAACTCTGTAATGCAGATTCACTTTTCTTAACGATAGTTTATCCTTGAAAATGTGTAGGAATTATTTTTGAAATGTTAGCGGTACATTAAAAGAATTGGATATTATAGAGTGTAAAAATTCCCATAGAACAACAAAAGGGAATGGATAATTAATTCGTCACGACAAATCTTCGAGAAAAAGCGGCATATACCTGGCCCCTAAATTAAAAGATACCGTCAAGAATTTTTCAAAAAAGCCTGGCATGAGAAATTGGGCTGTCTCGAACGAAAAAAAAAATTAAGGTCCCCCCCAGAACTCCAGATCTCTCTTCAGGCATAAAGCAGAGACGTTAAGTAAAAGGACTCTATATATAAGGGTCAAAAAAGGGCGCAAGGGCGTCCAACACCTGGCGCCTGTCTGGGTTGCCCCCATTCTCCTTCGTCCTGGAATACTGGAATTTCTGGAAAATAATACCCCGCCCACAAGAATAATCCTCATAATTTCATGCTCCATGCAGAAAAAGAATGACTTCGCTTCAAACAGATTTTTTTAATTTATTCGAATATTGGCCCGATTAATTGAAATCCCGATATTTATTTGAATATATGTCCCGAAATTCATTGAAATCAAAGATTTTCTGTAGGGATTTACATCGAAGTTGTAAATTGACCAAAAAAATTAAAAACAGCGGTATGAAGACAAGTAAAATCATACCTCAATTTCTAATACAAACGATTTCTCTATCAACAAGGATATAATTCGAAAAATCTTGCAAATTAAAATTTTGATTGAATATTTTTATTTTGAGAGTTGATGGAGCTTATTTTTGATCCTGGTACAACGATGAAATTGTAATTTCGCGAACGAGGTATTTGACAATGGGAATATACGCGAGGAGTATAATTATCAATCACGAGGGAATCAACATACTGTCCGTGACGTTGCGAGAGAGAGAGAGAGAGAGAGAGAGAGAGAGAGAGAGAGAGAGAGAGATAGAGAGAGAGAGAGAGAGAGAAAGACAGAGAGAGAGAGAGAGATGGTGAGAGTTTGAAATTGCGAAATTGTCTAGTACGAGACAGTAGGAAATGTTAATACCATGCCGTATGTTACAGAGTATACCGCCAACCGAGAGTTAATAATAATGACGTTTTTCGCACCCCACAAGTCCAAAATGATAGAATGAATTACAGGGGTTATTAATAAACGCCGAGGTATTTGTTTTTCGCGTACCAAGCGAATGACCCTCGAGAATTTCGCTAATAAATGAGAGAGGTAATGAAAGCAGCTCATAAAAACATCAAAAATGGTAAACAAATATTGGAGTCAAGGAGGTTAAAAAATATTTGTAGTTTAAAAATTTGAACTAGGGTAAAAGCCGGATAGTTGCCCCGGGGGGACAGTTGCCCCGGTTTTTAATACACTATGTTAGAGATGTCCCTAGCGTTAGCGCTTTTCTGTAATTATTAATATGCCCTCGCAGGCCTCAGTGCCCAAAAGACATAGGACAGGGCCCACAAGTTTCGTCCGTGTGAGCGAAAATCTTCCGCGGTGAGACCTCGACGAGCGTTGTACCAATATTGGTTACTAATTTTTATTGAATAAATAATGTTATGGTTGAGGATTCAGTCAACAATTTGTTTCCTCGCATGCATTAGAGTTTCAACTACACGGTCTGATACGGTATATTGTTAAATAGCTTATATATATTTTTTTTAATAAAAAGGGCAAGTATCCGTATCGAAAAGAATAGTCGCCCCAAATTCTTTTCCGGTTATTTGCCCTAATGGCAATATGACAAAAACCCAGGCGTAGTCGTTGCTAGACCGAAGTTAGTTTAGCACTAGCGTTGAAAGAACTAGGTAAGAAAGAAAAACTGTTAATTAAAGGTATCAACGAAAATAATGAAATTATTAATTAAAAATAATAAAATTGATAACAAAATATCTAAATTTAAAAATAAAATAAATATAATAAAATGAAATAATCCGTAACTTAATATTAATTATAAACTCCTTCGAAGTATTTTCGACGTGACGCGACTATCCGCCACGTTGGGCAACTATCCCTCTTTGAAGAGGTCGAATAAAACGGGATTTACTCAGAAACAATATTAATTGGGTTTGCAAAAATAGTGCACAATGAAAGATTAAAGACCAATGTTTTAATCTACACGAAGCACATTGTCAGTAGATACTTAATTTTTAAGTAATAGAGCTTTTTCCTTAAGTGTGGCAACTATCCGGCAATATTCCAAAAACCAAAATACCAAAAATGGTGATCAAATACTAGAGTCAAGTGGGTTAGAAAATATCTATAGTTTAAAACTTTCGACTATAGATATTTTTTAATCGACTTGAAGAACAACAACAATTTGTTCAAAACACCAAAAATGGTGATAAAATATTAGAGCCAAGTAGGTTAAAAAATATCTATGGTTTAAATGTTTGAACTATAGATATTTTTTTAACCTATCTCTTGACTCTAATTTTCCAAAAATCAAAACATCAAAAGTGGCGATTCAATAGTAGAGTCAAGTAGATTAAAAAACATCTATAATTTAAAGTTTGGACTACAGATATTTTTTAACCTATTTGACTCCAATATTTGTTCACCATTGTTGGTGGTATTGCGAGTTTTTTTAAATTATTTCTCTCTCATTTACTCGTAAAATTTTCAAAGGGCATCCCACAAAAAGTTGGGGAACAAATAGACGACAAATAGATTTGATTGGAAAAAGATATTGGAGAATAAATAATAAGAAATAAAAAATGTCTCTGGGTGACCATTTTCGGTGTTCTCGATTTTAATCTGTCCAGTTGTTTATTTATGAAATTTTTGGAGGACATTCATCCCCCAAAAAAACAAAGTATGGTCTCGCGAACCATGAATTATAAAAAGTACATAAATTCCGATAAATAATGATCGTGATAGAAAAAAAAAATAATTCTGCATTATCTTGCTCATTTATTCATGAAATGCTTGGAAAAAAAATTCCTTTTTTTTCTATCACGCTTATTATTCATCAAAATTTATGTACTTTTTATAATTCACGGTTCGCGCGACCATACTTAATTTTATTTATAAAAAAAAAAAATTAACAAAGGTCTTGGAGGAACAAAGATTCTCAAAGACTCTCGACTCTCGAGAAAGCTGCTAAAAGAATTTTTTTTTCTTATCGAGCGCAGCGAGAAAATTTCATGCATATATATAATATATATGAGAGAAACGAGAACTGAAGATGAATGTTAAAACTCAACTTCCCGGGCGCTAAAGTGCCTGGAATTAATAATTTTACCGAGAGAGCATCAAAGATCGTTGGGTCTCTTATACTAGTTCACAAGTACGTGTATCTATATGTATACCAAAGCAGTATAAACGTAACTGTGGAAAGAGTCCGCGAGCCCCTTTCTTCGTTCATTTTCACCCCTTTCTCTCTCTCTCTCTCTCTCTCTCGCTCTCTCTCTCTCGCTCCGCACCCCTCGAGAAGATCGTCGGAGCGCGTTACTACACTCAAAAACCATTTTTTTTACTCCTCGAGCCCATGCTTCCCGTTTCGACACTCGAGAGGCGAGAGAGCAACCCGTTGAGCCCGACCACGGGCTACTTACGAAACTCAAAAGCCCCCGACGAGTTTCAACACCGCTTGTGAGCATCGCTTTTCCACCCCCTTCTTTTTTTTTCCTTTTCGTCCTAGTTACAATTTTCGTCGCATCGAATGTCCTTCGAAGAATGTAAGGAAAGTCAGGAAAATGCTCAAAACTATGAATTCAGTAGCTCAAACTAACCCTCGCGGGTCACCGCGGGTCAAATTGACCCGAGCTCTCACTTTGAGCTCAAATATCTCTAACTATCCGGGCCGTATATTGAAGTATCGGAATAAATAACTTTTTGGGAACTCATGCATATGAAGTAATTTTTTTCTTAAAGTACCATATATTGAGAGTATCGTGTAGAAATTTTGCCAAAAAATCTTTAAAACTGAAAGAGTTACCATTTTTTAAGTACAAAACCGGATTTTTGAAAGTCTTTTTTTCATGATTTTTTTACATGTAAATATTTAAAAAATGGTTTCATATACTGAAATGTTTGAAGATAATTCCTTTTTTTTGAAGTCAACCGGATAGGTACTTTTTTTTTGACAACCATCCAAAAAGTCGGTCGGGTCAAATTGACCCAGTGTGACTAACTTGGAATTATTTTGAGGTGTCACCAGCGAGGGTTAAATAAGTTCTCGTCCTTTTTGGTAAAAAATTACTTTCACTTCAAACATATTCTTGAATTTATTATCGATGAATGCTGATCGGTGTCAAAATAATAATGCTGTGAATGAATTAATTAATGTATTGGGGTAATTACTTAGTACCAAAGTGATGGATAATGAATAATATTTTATTTACCATTCGATATGTCCTTAATTTCAATTATCCATTACCAAAATAATGGATAACGGAATAAATTTTATTGGTCAATATCAAAATAATTGATAATGGATAAATTTTGCAATATCAGGTTTAAAAAAAGTGTGCAAGAATTGATCAAAGCATAAAGATGCTTGGTATCGAATTTTGTGAGAATTCTTTAAAACGTTATACGCAGCCAGGATTTTCAAAGAACTGATTTTTTTAATTTCATTTTCGTAATGTACATATATTCAATTATAATTCAATAATAATAATAATAATAATTCAAGTATAATTAAACACAGAAAATTTCATGTCAATTCATTTTGCATATTTGTAAACCCTTAATTACTATGTGTAAAATGCTTTTGAAATTTTGAACGCGTTTTTCTCAAAACTGTTTTTAAAATCGGTGGGCAAGATTTCTCAGAAATGGCAGGACCGATCGGTCTCAAATTTTGACACAAGCTTTATAAATATATTTTTTAGTAATTAATGGAAGGTTTTTTTTTATCGATAAATATTTTCTTTTTTATAAACAATTTAAGCCAAAAATTTTCATCAAAAATTGATTTTGTTTTAGAAGCCGCCATTTTGTTGAAAATAAATATTTTGCTTATTCCTTCCATTAGTTACTACATATATTAACGAAATTTTATTTATTTTTTTACTTTGGATGAGGCAATCCAATGATCTAATCCAATTTTTAGAGGACCTTCCGGGGATCGACTGCAGCGACGCCAAAAATCAATATTTTTTAAAAAGAAAAATTTTAAAATAAAGTTCCAAGTTCCAAAAATATGTATACAAATTTTTACGTTCATAAATTAAAATGTCATTTCAGAAAAAAATCTTGAAAAATCGTATTTTTTCGGCCTCCTGGCTGCTTATAACCCGTTAAAAGACTAAGATTTCAGAAAAACCTGTATTGGTAAAAAAAAATTACGCAGTTGTATAGTGTATTTGGTAGACACTTAAGGATGTTGAGTCCCTATGAAATGTTTTAATGACAATTGTTCAATAACATAGCTTCATAATCGTCGTGAAATTTTTACACGACCTTCTGAATACTTCATGTAAAAACATATTAAATTTTCAGAATTCTATCATCATTACTTCAACCTCCTTAAGGGTTAAAATGAAAAATGATGAGAAAATTCTGAAAATTCGGTATGTTTTTGTATGAAGTATTTAAGAGGTCGTGTAAAAATTTCACGACGATTGGGAAGCTCGTTATTAAAATATTAACATTTTGTTAAGAACAATTTTTTAAACAAATAAAAAAAAATATTTATCAATAAACTTCGTTTTGTTTACGTCGCTTTCAATATAGTGTAGATATTAAAAAATTGAGAGGTCAAAAAAAACTTATCGCAAAGTTATATCAGTTTCCATAAGACTACATTTAATTTAATTTAATTTGTTAATGTCAATTGTTCGATAACGAGCTTCCTAATCGTCGTGAAATTTTTACACGACCTCTTGAATACTTCATACAAAGACATACTAAATTTTCAGAATTTTCTCATCATTTGCGATTTGGGACTCAACATCCTTAATTTTTATCAGATGCCAAATTTTGACATACAGATGATTCAGAGGCTAAAGGATATGTGATATTCAATTTGGCCAATGCATTTTCTAAGTAATAAAGTGACAAGGGCAAATTTTATTATATAAAACTGAAATTATTTCTACTGAGATATTCAGGAGTATCGAAACAATCGTACAAATTGAAAACTGGCGATTTTCCTTCTCCATAATTTTTGCTCATTTCTTGACTTTCCTTCGACAAAGTCAAAATTGAGAAATCAACTTCTTCATAACGGACAATTTCTTCCATGGTTCTTTATGTGGTGAATCGGAATTAGTCGAGAAGAAAGAGATAGATAGATTAGATAGAAGGAGAGAGAGAGCGAAAGAGAGAGGGAGAGAGAGAGAGAGAGAGAGAGAGAGAGAGAGAAGGGTCAGCGTCTTTTAGAGTAACGTATGAAAGGGTGGAACACGTAGAATTGTGGGGATGCATTCTACAAATATGTATATAGAGCCCGTGGCATTACGTGTACTCTGTTGATACGTTGGAACGCTGCGCACTTGACCAAACCAGGCGGGACACGTGTACCGCGATAAATAATGTAACCGTGTGCTTGGTACACCCTCTTTCTCCCTTTCCTTCTTTTTTTTCTCTTAAACGCCCTCCCCCGCTCTCGCGGTACTTGAGCACAGAGCCTATAGCCCAGTGTACTTGTACTACTTGCCATTATACTATATACCTGTATATATTACACATATATATGTATATAAAACAGGGTGGATGGTCTTTGCACTTCGGGGCAGATCTACGTGGAGTTCTGCTTTCCTTCTCACTCCCTCATTGCTTTTTCTTCCTCCATATTTCCACCCCCGCATTAATATACACTATCTTTCAAAAGTTTTTTATGAAATTATGATCTTGATTTTTGAAAAAACGGTGATTGAAGACATAAGCTTCGCAGGAATTGACTTTAAGCTTACAACAATTCAGGCTACAGAATGTTTTTTTTTTTAGTACAAATTTATTTTTACTACTTTTAATAACGTTTGAAATGACAATAAAATTTATGACTTACGCCCAATTACGATTTTCTGGCCTATAAAATTTGCTAGACGAACAAATTGGTTCTTTCGTTAATTTTCAGTTAATGAGAATCGATTTTTTTTGTAATTGAAATGCTACAGTTTCGGAAAATCCGATTGGATTCATTTCGATTATTCCATTTTTTCAATGTTTAATCAAATTTCAAGAAATTTGCAAACTTTTTATTTTATTTTAAAGGAATGGTAAAGACTTATCAATAAACACACTTGCTCATCCCAATTCCAACGTTTTGTTGATTGAGGGCGCAGAATATAGTTTTTTTTACAATTGTAAAAAAACTGTTGTCACTATTGGTTGCTATTTTTGAATCGTCTCACTTTTCTCACTATTTTCGAAATTTGGTCACTATATAGTCACTGTTTCAGAGCTCAGAAGTGGTTTGAATAGAAGTGCCGGTTAAATAGGGGACAAATTTCGAAAAAGCCAAAATTTTGAGTAGAACAAAAATTACACCTATTTTAGTGAACAGATTCAATTTCGGCCAAACGGCAAATTTTTTTTTTTTTTTTTTTCAAAACTTATATCGATGTATTTTGTTCCCCTGAATACGAACCTACCAATAGTATTTTCAAAAAATCAAAGTTTTTATGAATTTCCATCAAAAACATTTTCGCTCAATTTTAGCCTCATTCTGAAAAACCTCAAAATCGCGAAATTTCAAGCGCTCATAACTTTCGATCGATTTGACCGATTGAGAAATTTCTTGTTCGCACATAAACTTTGTCACTAAACTTGGAGAGAGCCGTTTGGTTCATCCTAATATATAAATTTTTGTAGAGATGACAGCAGTTTGAAAATGACCGAAAAAAACGGAAAGGAGTATGCCTTAAAAAATTTGCAAAAATCGATGATCGAACTTTAAAAATCTGACAAAAATAAAAAAAATCATCAGATTCGGATGAACAAAGCGGCGTTTTGAAGCTTCAACGATTACGAAGAGAATGAGCGCAGTCCAGAGCAAAAATTCTGAGTAGAAAAAAAATTACACCTATTTTAGTAAACAGATTCAATTTCTGCCAAATGCGAAAAAAAAATATTTAAAGAATTTTTTTTTTCAAACCTCATATCGATGGATTTTGTCCCCCTGAACGCGAATCTACCAATAGTTTTCTCAAAAAATCAAAATTTGTTTAAATTTTCATCAAAAACATTTTTTGCTCAATTTTAGCTCTATTCTGAAAAATAAACGTCTATAACTTATTAGGATGAAAAACTCACTATTATGTCACTATTTTTGTGAAAGATGAGTCACTATTCTTATTTTTGACCCTCCGAAACCCTGACCAAAGGTTCAAAATGGTATTTCGAATTTTTTGACGCTTTCGATGTACTTTTTACCGAAGACTAAAAAATTGCTACTTTTATTTCATACTTTTGTTGAAGATTGCGGAAATACTTTTGAGCGAAGGTGTAGAGTTGCGAGGATTACTCGAGTTGCGGAAAATTATGAGAGAGGGTGAAGAGAAGGAACGCGAATGAGGAAATGCTAAAGCTTTTGTCATATTCCATACGCTTCGTTTGCTCATTTGCCCCTAAGGGAGTTTATGCATATTATACTTATAACCCTGTGTATCTTTTCTCTACCACAGGTATATATTACGTATTGCAGAAGGAATATATATATATATATATATATATATATATATATATATATATATATATATATATATATATATTAGGGCGATTTTTTTTTCGACTTTTTTAAATTTTCATCCCTCCCCACCCAAAATGCTGTTGCATATGTCTAAAAGAAACTACCCTGAAAGTTGCAGCCCTTAATATTAATATTAAGTACTCGCCCTTCGCGTGAAAAGATTTCCCATCTAAAATACACATAAATAAAAAACTTTTTTCTTCAAATTGCTATAACTCCGCGGCATTTTATGGTATCATATTGTCCTTGGTCGCAATTTACGCAGAATTGAAAGTTTTTCAAAAGTGTCCTGAGCAGCATAAGTGTAATTTACAATGGTGAGATGGTGCGAGTCACTAAAGTTGATTTTGACCCACACTTCTCGTTTTTTTGCTGTTATTTTTGAAATGATCAGCGTTATCGAAAAATTGCAAAGGAAAGTTTTGTTGGAAATTTAATTTCCTACAAAAAAGGTCCTTTAGACCTACTTGAGAAAATTGATATTTCTTGAGATATTGAACCTTAATTTATTTGCGGTATAAAATTTTTACGGTTTATCGAACCAAAAGTTCTTAATTGTTGATATTCCATATCATTTCGCCACTGGTGATATGATATGTGATATGGTGATATGATATAGAATATCAAAAAATTGAAACTTTTGGTTGAATAAACCATAAAAATTGTATACCAAAACCAAGTTAAGGTCCAATATCTCAAGAAATATCAATTTTCGCAAGTAGGTCTAAAGGACCTTTTCTGTAGGAAATTAAATTTCCAACAAAACTTTCCTTTGCAATTTTTCGATAACGCTGATCATTTCAAAAATAACAGCAAAAAAACGAGAAGTGTGGGTCAAAATCAACTTTAGTGACTCGTACCATCTCACCAGTGTAAATTACACTTATGCTGCTCGGGACACTTTTGAAGAACGTTCAATTCTGCGTAAATTGCGACCAAGGACAATATGATAGCATAAAATGCCGCGGAGTTATAGCAATTTGAAGAAAAAAGTTTTTTATTTACGTGTATTTTAGATGGGAAATCTTTTCACGGGAAGGGCGAGTACTTAATATTAATATTGAGGGCTGCAACTTTCAGGGTAGTTTCTTTCAGACATATGCAACAACATTTTAGGTGAGGAGTGAAAAAAATAAAAAAAGTAAAAAAAAATCGCCCTAATATATATATATATATATATTTCCCGTGGAGAAACAAAACGATATAGCTTGCACAGAAAATAGAAGATACTTGGGATTACGTGGCTCGACCCACATTTCTTTCTCTCGTAACTCTTTGCTGAATTCTTTGCCTCAATCGCGCATTATTGTGCATTACATCTGGGACTTTTTTTACACAATCATAAAAAATCTGACGATTTTTTATGATTCTGGCGACAATCTTTTTCGCATTGCCGCCACACGTTTGTTGAAAATAAATTTCCAATCGTCTCATACACTGAGCGAAAAAATTACTAGAACCAATGAAATAAAGTTTTGAAGGCAAAAAATCATTTTTTTCATTATTTGCCAAAACATATTAGATTGGTTCCCTTATATATTTACTTGGTTCATTTTTTTCGGTCAATTCCATAAAATTCTGTTTCAATAAACGAATTTACTTGAATCTAACAATATGTTATCAATTATATGTAATATTTTGTTTGAATCAAGAACACATTTTATCATTCAAAACATGCATGTCTTTTAATACAGGAAGCACTGAGAAAAAAAATTTGTTGAATCAACAAATTAATTAGTCCAATCAACAGGAAAAATGATTGATTCAATCAAATGCGTGTTTATTAATTGTTGCTAAACATTTTATAAAAAATATATAGCCCTTGCCAAATAATTTAATATGCATAGTTTAGTGACCCCAAAAAGAGATAAATAGAAAAAAAAGACAAATCTGTGCCAATACTCCGATCTAATTTCTCTGTCCGACCGAGATTCGAACCCTCGACCCTAACTACTATCATACCTATCCTACCTAACTACCTAACGCGCTACCTATTACGCTATCGACTACTACTATGCACTTGAAGAAAGTTAGGAGTTATGAAGATTCGAATACAAGAAAACATTAAAAAAAACAGTTTTTTAATTTTTAATAACTGATGTATACTATTAAAGGATACTATAAAAATGATTGAAGGAAATGAAAATTTCATCATTCCAAACAAATATTCTATTGGAATAAAATAATGTATTATTTATTTTACTACAGCTTCTTTTCTTTCTTTTATATCTAATAAATATTGAAAATACTGCAGGAATATTTTTAGAAGTAAAATAATGATGCATTTATTGCAAAGAAATAATTTTGTTCAAAAAAAACAATTTAATATTGATGTCGTTTTTCAGATTCAAATAATCTCATGTTTATGATGCGATCAATGTAATTAATCCAATGAATACAAATTTAATCAAATCTATCATGCATTTAATTGTTACTATTAAATAAGAGTTTAATATAATGGAGTAATAGATTCGTGAAAATATTTTTTTAAATGAAGAGTGATTTTCTTGGTTCAACAAATAAATAATCGAATTAATACTTTCATTTAATAAATAAATTCATGTTCTCAAATTCAGTAATTTTTTCTCTCAGTGTATTTTCTTGCATTTTTTCGCATGATTTTTTTTCGTTTACTCTTCTCACACTCTTTTAAACTTGGAGTATTATATTATCGCGGTCATCGTGCGGGATATGACGATTGAATTACGTGGTAATCGAGATTGCTTGTCTTGGCGGAATTCCAGTGAAACACACACCTCAAAACTCGAACAAGGAAAAGAAATGTGTTGGCAAAAAATAGAAAAACGCTTAATTTTATCGACGAAAGATTAGATTTTTCATGCAGTAAGCAAAGCTCAGAACCGTTGAGTAAATTTCTTTGGCGGAGTTTTTAACTTAAATATTTTTTGTTGAAATAATTTAAAAAAAAGTAATTTAAAAGAAAAGAAAGTATGAGTGTTCTTTAGCATTTTATTGAATTTTCAAAATTTTTTCAAAACCAAATTCAATCTCAACTTTTTTTAATATCAAACATACGGGCCAAAAAAAAATGAGTTTGATAAGTAGAAAATTACGAAAGTTAGTTAACTACAAACATTTATCAAAAAATTAAAAGTTCCGCCATATTAGTAATCGTTTATTTTTTATTTTTTTAAATATCAAATACCCTCTTTCTAGTTCTATCCAAGTTTTTTCCCGAATTAACATTGAAGATACTCAGGGGGTTAAAAATGGGGTTAACATTTATCACAAAGTTAAAAGTCCCGCCAAATCAGCAATTGTTTAATTATTTCTTAGGATATTAGATTATTGTGATGCAATTTCAATTTCACTCCAATTTCTTGGGTTTCTTCCCACATAACAATTGAGTAATCCCCTTTTTTTTCTAAATATTCAATACCTTTTTCCCAGTTTCATCCTACTAGAAGTATTATTCTAGTTTTATTCCGAATTAAAATTCAAGATACTCAGGGGGATAACTCAGGGGTCAACATTTTTCACGAAGTGAAAAGTCCTACCAAATTAGCAATTGTTTAATTATTTCTAAGAATATTATATTGTGGTCGACTCCAGTTTCTACCCAAATAAAAATTGAGTAATCGTTTATTTTATTCTTTCTAAATATCAAATACCTTTTTCCTAGTTTTATCCTAGTTCTGCCCGAATTAAAATTGAAGATACTCAGCGGGTTAACTAAAGGGTTAACATTTATCGCACAGTTAAAAGTCCCGCCAAATTGTTAACTGTTTAATTATTTCTTAGAATATTATATTTTACTCGATTCTAGTTTCTTCTCAAATTGAAATGGAGGACGATACTCGGGAAGTTAATTAAATATAGTTAACATTGTTCCGTTAACAAAGACATTTTTTTCCTCGACGATGGATTAACTTTTTTACAGCACTGAAACTATAGTGGAATAACGACGATTGCTTCAGCTTTGATGACTAACGCGAATATAAATAACACACATATGGGAAACCTCGATTGTTTCTCGACGAAAGATCTTCAAATACGTCAGTTCGTCTCAATGCTTAGTGGTCATTCTCTTGGTGCATCCGCGTCTTCTTCGTCGTTCGTTGCGTCTTCATGCATCGTCGCGTTTCTGGTCCCTCGAGGTTAACCAGTCGAGCCGGTTTTCATAAGTCACCGCACACACCGCTGACTTTCCAACTGCATAATTCTTTATAGCATTCTCTATATAAATATATATATATATATATTTCGCCACAACATCGGACTGAGCTGAGCGTATAAACTCTCGAATGCATTCATACCTGTGTACAGACATCCTTGATATATAATGCAGGCATATCGAGAAGGAACTCCCTGAGACAAGCCGAGAGGGATCCCTCTCTAACGTACGTGGAATATCCGACGAAGTACGACAGAGAGGGAGAGAGAAATGACAGACATAAATCCGAGAATAACGAAATAATTCAACGAATATCGTCAAGAGGTTATGCTGAATAAAATCTTGGAGTCCTTCGGTTTAATTGTCGTGCAATGTGTTGAATGATAACAAAAGAGAAAGGACACCATACACAATTTTCATATTTTTTTCTTTAAAAGAAAAAATCTCTAATCTTTTCAATTATGGGACCTTTAAATTCTTGAAGCTTAAGGGAGTATTCTGGTCTAGAATTTTGAAAAAATTATTATTTTTTGCATATTTTTAAAGTTTAGACCTTTAAAAATATATCCTCGAAAGGAAATTTTTTAATTCTATAAATTTACGGAGTTATAGCTATTTTAGTGACGTAGCAACTACGCCGGCCACGTCAGAGCCTAACTATAAGGGGGTATTCGGTCTAAGATATTGAAAAAATCAATTTTTTTTTGCATATTCTCAAAGTTTAGACCTTTATAAGAATATATCCTCGAAAAGAAATTTTTAAATTCCATAAAGTTACGAAGTTATAGCTATCTTAGTGAAGCAGCAACTACGCCGGCCACGTCAGTGCCTAACTATAAGGGGGTATTGAAAAATCAGTTTAGACTTTTAAGAATATATCCTCGAAAGGAAATTTTTAAATTCCATAAATTTACGGAGTTGTAACTATTTTAGTGACATAGCAACTACGCCGGTCAGGTCAGAGCCTAACTATAAGGGGGTATTCGGTGTAGGATTTTGAAAAAATCAATTTTTTTTGCATATTCTTAAAGTTTAGACCTTTAAGAATATATCCTCGAAAGGAAATTTTTAAATTTCAATAATTTACGAAGTTGTAGCTATTTTAGTGACGCAGCAACTACGTTAGTCACGTCGGAGCGTAACTATAAAGGGGTATTCTGGTCTAGGATTTCGAAAAAATCCATTTTTTTGCATATTCTTAAAGTTTAGACCTTTAAGAACATATCCTCGAAAGGAAATTTTTAAATTCCAATAATTGACGGAGTTATAACTATTTAGTGACGCAGCAACCGCGTCCAATCAAACCGGGTTAAAGTAACTAAAAAATGTGGTGACTATAACTACAAAAAATACAACATTCAACGAGATAAGTGATATTGTAAAATTATTTAAATATTGTAACATTTATAGTTATGGTTAGCATATTTTTAGTCACGATTACTACATAAATTTTAGGGGTTCGGCAAACGATTATGCGAGTCTGTTTTTTAAGTACTTACATTCTATATTATACATTATAGTAATCCTGATACGATATTTCAAAGTAAAGTCGACTTATGCAACTTATAATTTCTTAATTCATTTTTAGTGATATTTACGCTTTGCATTTAGCATCCCAATTCCTTAACGAGGACCCCAAAATAAAAATTTCAACGATTTTTTACTTTGTAAACTTTTCTAAATTAACTAACTCTTCTGAATTAACTAAGTTCCATTTATACGATGCAAATTGCAACATCATAATTTCTTTCCGTGTTCTCGAGACTTTTCCTTGGAAATATTGCTGCAAAGAGTCAGATGGTGAAATTAGCTTTTCAATATAGAAGTAGAAAAGCTCGTTTCCTGTGTGTTTCCTGTAATGCTGCAGACTGTATATTATACGCGAGTCTCCACGGATGTACTCAGGGTGAAGCTTCCGTTCGCTTGACTTAATCTTCTCGAATTAATTGAGTCATTAGGTTCGTTAGACTAATTTAACGAGGTCGCTTATCCTTCGGTATACTCCGCTATTTACCTCCTCTCGTTTCTCCTGTACTTCTCGGCTTCTCCAGTGCCGAGCTTTTAAGCTCAACAATACACCGTGTGCATTTTACTGTACAAGTGACCCGGCTCATCGAGCATCCCTACCATTTTGATGATGTACCATTATATTCTGAATGAAAGTTCCGATATTTAAACCGAACCTTAATAATGCAAAGATCCATAAGTGTGTATCGAGAATAAAAAAGATGGCGGTATGTCGAATCGACGAATGAGAGAAAACAAAAATTGGTACATCCGCTTATTTCTTTAAACTCACTAAAAATAGTGGGCATTCATGCAAGGGAATGCCTGGACTTCAAGTCCATGTGCTTCAATGTATATACATGGGGCATTCTACACCAAACCGACTAATCCGTGGACGCGACTATTTTTGTTGAAAATTTTCTTTTTTTTTGTACGTACTGAAAGTAGTCTCTCAGAATTTTTTTAGATTTTTATCTCAAATCTTCTTACCACAATAAATTTTTCAAAATTTCACACAATTTTTTTTTTAAATGCTCGTAACTTTTAAAGAAACGGAAATATGAAAATAAGATAGAAGATCATTTTTTTTCGTCTTGAGTTGTAGTTTCATGTAAAAAATACAAAAAAAATATCGAAATTCATTTTCATATGTTTTTTTCGGTTTTAAGCCCAAAATATTTTTCATTTTACCTTGGACCATTTTGATTTTTATGAAAAAATTCATCACTTTCTAATAGAAACGAATAGAAATAAAATATTTGATTGTTAACCTCTCATATTCATGTACTATCATTCCGTTGACAAATATTTATTAATTTATTTAATTAGTCTTGGAATCGACGTTGGAATGGAATGGTATGATTTGGTACGGAATGCCCCATATTATATATATTTATCGGTAATATAGGTAAGTACAGGAGAGTGAGTGAGCGAGGGCATTGGACGCATTGGTGGACGAGGGTGCGCTTCCTTCCGCCTGAAAATTGGCAATATCCGTTTCGGAATCCTTATTTCGCGGTAGTGAGGCGCAGGAGAGGTTTCGTACAGCTGGATTTTCTTCCGATCTCCGAGAGGCGATCTCGGCTAAACCTAAACCATATATACCGAACTACTTGGTACATTCAATCTATCCAACTATTCTCCTCTCTCGGGTGGTAAATCTCTCAGAGAGATCGTAGATCGAAGCAGAACCGGTAATTCAGTATATGGCGACCGGGCGCAGGAAACGGAGTGTAAACTAAGTATAGCAGAGTCACTTTAGCCCTTTTCCTATGTTCACGTCAAAATTTTAACAAGAGCAAAAATTGTTCGTGGACATTTTGAAGGAAAAACCGAAAGCCAAGAGATAAAAACGCAGAAATTGGACCAATCTTCAAACGTCAAACGTCAATGGGCCCAAATTTTACAAAATGTGCACCAATAGTAATTTCTGTAATTTTTCACAATTTTTCCAACCCGACTGTTCGAAAAAACCATGCAAATTTGATAATTGCACAAAGCTTTTGGATTTTTTAAAACAGTTTGCAAGGTCTTCTTCATAGACAGTTCTTCGAGGTTCCATAAAACGGGGCTATACTTTGACTTTGGGGGTTACTCTGTGGTTTTTTGGGGCTACTTAGGACGAGCAGCAAAATACGGTAAAAGCGTGTGCGCAGTGAACCCTCGTGACCTTGTGGGGCGGGAGGGGGTGTGGGAAGTGGGTAGAAGAGGAAAAAAAGTTATTCATAAACCAGGTACACAGATATATGTGTAACAAGCCAAGATGTCCGAACAATCGATGATGCCATTTGCAAGAAGGGAATAAAGAAGGGCAAGAAGAACGACTATTGAAGTCGTGCCTTAAGATCAAACTTTCCATGGAACTCAAGTTGGAACTTAAGATCGAACTTAAGTTCCAATTTAAGATGAAACGTAAGTGGAACTAAAGTGCCATTATAAGTTCATACTCAAGTTCAAACTTTAGTGCGAACTTCAGATCGGTTCAAATTTAAATTTGGTTTGAAGTTCGAACTTGAGATCCATCTTGAGCTTAAACTTAAATTTGATCGTACTTAATTATTGTGACAACCAATTTAAAATAACACGGTTGAAGGAGGCGATGGAAGAAGTTTGATGGAACTTAAGTTCATGCTCAAGATGGATCTCAAGATCAAACCTCAAACCAAATTTAAGTTTGAACTTAAGATCGATTTGAAGTTCGCATTAAAGCTTAAACATAAGTATGAACTTATAATGATACTTAGGTTCAAATTTAAGATGAGTCTTAAGTTCGATCTTAAATTTCAACTTGAGTTCAATAGAAAGTTTGATCTGAAGTTTGATCTTAAGAACTTAAAATTCGGGCCTAAGTATTTGGTATTTTTATGTAAAATATTTCTTCAATAAAAATGACGAATTGATTGTCAGAATATAAAATATTATTGTTTTTTATCAAAATGATGTCAAAGCTGCATTTATGCTTTGGATCTTTGACATAGGTTGCATTTCAGTGCCTCTCCGAAGTACCCCCAGACTCGGGATTACTTTGGCTTTTTTTTCTAAATATATAAAATTGTGAGGGTCTGGTGGAGCTTGCTATTGTTATACATTTTATAGCCAAAGGACACATTGCTCTGTTTGAGCAAAAAAAAATCAATTTGGGAAGTTAAAAAAAAGTTACGACCAAAAAACTTCCGAAACACGAACAAAGTAGCCCCGTTATACGGTTCTCTTTGATCTTTGACGCTCTGTCTTCCAGACTTTGACAACGATCATCTTGATACTTTGAAAAAATATTCAAGACATATTGTACTCTGTTGGATGAACAAAATTAAATAATGGATTTTCTGAAATTTTCAACAGTTGGAATACCCTAAATTTTCAACTCGGAATACCCTATAGATATGAAAATATCGTTTTCTCATAGAAAACGTGTGATTGTGTGTCAATAAGATAGGGTTTCCAAGTTGCAACCACGGGAATATCGAAGGATATAGTAGCCGGGGGACTAGTCTAGGTCGTCGACGTCTAAGTCGTCGTCTCGACTACGCGGATTCCAAAACCACAATGACAGATATTAAGCTTCCTATTTACTTTCTGTGTCAACGAAACGTGAAGTTTCGCTTTATTGTCAAACTACTGCGTGTTCTGTACATACACACATACATACACACATTATACATAGAATAAAGATCGAAACGTGTCTCCGAAGTATATCTAACATGGTCTCAATAGTCTAACTCTAACGGCCGAAAGAAATTGTCAAAGTTATAGGCCAACTTTGATAATTTATTTTGGGAGTTTCGAAGAAAGAATAGAATTTTTTTTAGAGGCTTTATTCAACTGCATCAGGGTTGCGAAATTTTTAATGAAAAAGTAATGCATCAACCATTACTTTTTTAATGGCTAATGAAATTAATTTACATTAACCATTAAAATTATTTCCATTAACCATTAAATGTTGATGGTTAATGAAAATGCAATTGCATTAAAAAAAGTAATGCATCATTTGCAACCCTGCCCATTACAATGTAGTGTGTAATAGAAAAAATTTCCATCACTCATTGCTATGTAATGTGTAATGGACGAAACTTTGGTTGCAATTTTGGGAATGGAAAAATATAGATGAATAAATTATTGCTATTTGGCATTACATTTTATTGACTTAGAACTTAGATTTTCACCTTAAATTCTAAAAAGCATCTATATTATAATTCTAAAAATCCAAGTCCTAAGTCTATAAAATGTAATGCAAAAATGCAATAATTTATTCATCTAAATTTTTCCATTCCCAAAATTGCAATAAAAGTTTTGTCCATTACACATTACATTGCAATGGGTAATGGAAATTTTTTTTATTACACACTACATTGTGATGGGCAGAGTTGCATATAATGCATTACTTTTTTTAATGCAATTGCATTTTCAATAACCATTAACTATTACATTTTAATGGTTAATGAAAATAATTTCCATTAACTATTAATCATTAAATTTTAATGGTTAATGAAAATAATTTCCATTAACCATTAACCATTAAAATTTAATGGTTAATGAAAATGCAAATGCATTAAAAAAAGTAATGCATTATTTGGAACCCTGAACTGCACATATTGAAGTATGAAGAAATTTTTTAATTATTATTTTGATACAAAATGGCGCCGACGAAGTCAATATTTGAAGTCTCCTTATTCTAGAACTCCTTCATTGGAAGATGGATTTCTAGTAAAGCATAAAACTTGGGACAAAAAACTAAAAAAATTTACAATCTATCTGCAATTGGCTATGTAACTACGTAAGGTTTTTTTTCAATTACATTATGTAAAAATGGTCATTATTGAAATTGAAATTTGAGAATTTGATTGTGAAGCTACTATACCAAAATTTCAAGTAATCTGTCCTTCCAGTTTGAAACAAGTGCTTCGATCGAGGTCTGAACCTTTCAAAATTTTTGTTCGCTGTAGGGCCAACTGGAAATTATTCTTAGGACCCTAAAATATTGTTTAAGCCAAAAAATCGATTTTCCCAAAAACCTAAAGCGATGATTTGCCCCTTATGATTGAAAACAAATCAAGGAAATTTGAAATCCTTGACGATTGAGAGTATAAACATTTTTTTTAATTATATATTAATTTGAAATACATTAATTTAATTTATTTAATTCATTAATTTATTAAGTAATTTTAAATATATTAGTTTTAAATCCCCACTATCGTCGACTCAATTCTACAAATTCTTTAGAATTCCGTGACACAATACATTCCGAGGGATTATTTTTCCGATCAAAAGACTGAGTGAGACGAAGGAGAAATACGCAGAGAATCGTTGTTCTCTTCGCACGCGACAAAAATGTCGCTGTTCTTCTTTTTTTTTTTTTAATTCGCGTGTGTAGTTGCAAAATTGTCGGTAATTACGGGTTATCACGAGACGAAAAAGCAGCTGCCGCTGTGGAATTTCGCGAGGCAATGCGAGAAACCGAGAGGGAGAGAGAGAATGAAAGAGGCAGATATAAAAAGAGCAAAAGAAAAATAAAGAGAGTTTATGGAAGCAATGAGACGGTGGACGCTTTCGAGTAACGCTAAAAGAGCACACATTTTCTGCTCTTTCGTTGATGACACGTTTAAAAAAGTGTAATGTATATCCTGACGAAGCGTTGCATTTCTGTCCCTTTTCTTCGCATTATTCTCTCTCTCTCTCGCTCTTGCAAACTCGTTAAAACTCGGTGATAAATTTTCGATCTATCGCATATACGCGACTTATCTCTGCTTCGGGAATATAGTATTTCGTTATAGAGATAAGCACGATCTTCTGTGTGTGTCAAATGACGTTCCTCTTTTTCTCTTGTCGTTAAGTATATCAACAAACTGGTTAAGGGGATATTCTGGTCCAGAATTTTGAAAAAATCATTTTTTTGCATATTCTTCAAGTTTAGACCTTTTAGAACATAACCTCGAAAAGAAATTTCTTAATTTCAATCATTTACGGAGTTATAGCTATTTTTGTGACGGATCTACTTTTGTATCCAAATTTTTTTTTTTACTATTGAAAAAAAATTGAAAACTATGAAAACAGAGTCGAAAAATGCTTTTTTCAGATAACCGCCATTTTGCGATTTTTTTTTCCGTTTTCTCTAAGATAGGGGCTATAATGACATTTTTACTAACTCAGAATCTTTTTTTAAATTTTGTATCGGATGAATAGAAGGGTTGCAATCTTGTCAACCAGCACATCCCCTTTTTTAGCCCCAACTTGACTAGCTCATAACTTATAACTAAAATTTTTTTTGTTTATTGTCAAAATATCAATAAATGTGTTGTAGAAAAAGAATGGTAAGAATATTTTTTGGTTTTTTTTTTATCGAGCTCGACAAAACGCTCAAATTGCTCCAGACCAGAATGCCGCCTTAAGCGATCGCGTCGCGTCATTTGAAACGTGACTCTTCTGTAAGATCGAGAGCCAACCGTGGAGGAACGATAAAGACAAGATATCGAATTATTGTGTTTATATTTGATACAGAAAGAGTGTGAGAGAAAGAGACAGAGAGACGGAGAGAGAGATAGAGGGATAGCGATCTCGACGATATTTATCGTTGAGTTATCCAAGTCTTGTCTCGCGTCCTTCGCGACTCACATACATATTCCCCAGTGGAATTCCAATGTAACGGCAAAATAAAGTTGTATGAATTTACCATCGTGATCTCGATTCTCGCCTTCACTTTTTCTCCATCCATAGATTCATATATATATATATATATATATCATAGAGCTGCTTTGATGATCGTGCTACTCTGTTCTTTCTCTCAATTTTTTTCCTCCAGTCTGCCGATTTCCTTTGGACGTCGATAACTTGTCGATTTCGATTTTGAAAAATCCATTCGAGGCTTCAGAAAAAGCCTCGATCCTTGTCAAAGAGAAATAAATCGATTTGGGAAAACTGCAAATTTTTTGCAATGTTATTTATACGTCGTTTTTATTAGCAAATATCGGCGAAACAAAATGAAATTTTTAGTCATTATTATTAATGCAGAAATTCGCTCCATTTTCTTCGACGTTTTGGAAAAAAATACCAGACCTCAAATAATAATATTCAATTTTTGGATAACATTTTGATGCACATCCCCGTCGAATCACTCAAAAAATCATTTTAAATAAAGACAAATGAATTTTAAGAAGTAAATAAAAAAATATCCTTTTCACACTGAAATTTACAAATTTCGTTAAAAAAAACAAGGAGTAAAAACTAAACCCATGCTGAAGCTAATATTTTTTTGCAAAAAATGCAGTCAGTCATAAAATACAATAAAGAAGATTTTGTTAATTACACGATATTTGAAAATAGTCGACGAATTAAAATTTTGGCTCTGGATGAATTGGCCGATCGATTGTGGAATTTGCTCCACATGATAAACATTGAATGGCCTGGGCGAAAAGTCGATATTTTCGTTGGCCCCAAAAACTATTGAGCCCTCGAAACACTGATTCACCTGTGACGCGACAGCCGGGAGCTATTTGGAAAAAAAAGGAAGAGCTACTCGAATGAAGAGCTGTCATGCAATTCGTCATGCACCGAGAGAGTTCCCTTTCTGTCTTTCTCTCTCCCCAACATTCATATATACCAAAGCTGGCTTCTCATCCTTCTATTCCTCTCTGCCAATGCTCTCAGGTGGTCTGAGCGACACAAAGAGCGAAGCAGAGGAGGAGAGATTATCGAAATGGAAGCGTGAAAAATGATACGGTCCATTTCTCACCCCCAAATGGGAGAAAGAACGTCGCAGTTATATCAAAATACAAAGCAGCCACTGTGGCTTCATACATAAAGCGAAATACTACTGACAAAAGAATACTGTATCTAAAATTCAATAGGCAACATAACACACACATATATATATGTACATATACGGAATGTCCCGGGGCTGAAGGTCAATACCGTGAGGGAAGATTCGTGACGTAATATCGAGTAGAAAAGTCCTTTGCCATTTTTTGATATCTTGAACCCCTGAATTGTTATTAATGTTTTTAATCAGCCAATGAGATGCGCCCGTTCACCTCGCTCTCGGCGGTGAGCGTGCTCAACCGGCGCGTCTGATTGGCTAATTTAGAAAACTAATAACAATTCAGGGGTTCAAGATATCGAAAAATGGCAAAGGACTTTTATACTCGATATTACGTCACGAATCTACCTTCATGGTATTGACCTTCACCCCTGAGACATCCTTTATATATAAGCATTGGAATAAAAGATTGGGGAGGGAACACCACCTTGTCAAAATAGTGCGTAACACATTATGGAGTGCAAAAGTACTTTTCACGAAATGTATTCATATTTAGGGCATCTAGAATTTTATACAAATCTTGAATAGAGAAAAGCTTGCGAAATAGTGTAAGAAAGGAGAGGGAGGGATGTATAAATTTTTTAGGGGTTAAAAAAAGGGGGAATCGGACGCGTATGTTAGAACTGCATTACGTAATACTATGCATACGATAAAATGCACATATGTATGACTACGGTGCGAAATAAAATTGCATGTGTATTATGTATATATTTGTAATATATGTGTATATGTGTATGGATTTTCAGGATGCAGGGATTGGCGTGCCGGAAAGGGAGGCTCGCCCCGACGACGACAAGGACGACGAACCTTCCACCGTCGTCGCTGCTGTTTCCAGCGTTTCTGGCTTGTCTCGCAACCCTCGCTAACGGTGAGTCACTATTTTTCCCACATACTTTTACGCCCCTGTATAAATGCGCGTTTGAGCTTGTAGGTGTGCTCAATGTCCTTCTCAGTCGACTTATGTGCACGGAATTCTTACGAGCAAAAAGGCGCAACTTTTGCCTCAAAACTACCCCTTTTTGGAGGTCCAATTGTGACTTTTAAGGGGGGAAACCACATGAGGAGGCTTGTTTTTACTGATTTTTTAGGATTTTTTTGGGTGGGGAGAATTAATTAGAATTCAAACAAATTTTGACATTTTTATCCATATTTCGAACAACTTTTGCGAATTTTTTTGAATAATTTCAGTCAAAAATAACAAATTTACGCACTGATGTCCGCTGAAGGTCGTAACTAGAGTTTTCCAATGCGGGACGTGTAGCCATTCCAATTTTCATCTGAAATTTTAAAAGATTTTTATTTTACATTAATAACGTATTTTCTAAGAATATGAACCTCAGTGGAGGTAAAAATAATGAAAATTAAAAATTTTGCAGGTGTTGGAAAAATTTACTTCAATTTTCACCATTTTTTTTCACTAATTATGCAAAAAAACACCCTTAAAATCATGATATCATCTGAAAAGTGTGTTCATATATTTCATAATTTCATAAAGAATCTTACTGTCACTTTTCATAATGATTGGTTCATTACTTTTTGAGTTAGACTTCCCGCAAATCTGAAAAGTCATTTTGAGAAAAATGCGTTTGAAAAAAAGCGTTTTGTCGAGCTTGATAAAAAAAAATATTTTTGTCATTCTTTTTTTTACAACACATTTATTAACATTTTGACAATGAAGAACAAAATTTTAGAGAAAAAAATGAAAATCAAAGAAATTAAAGTGGAAAAGTTGGGGGTAAAAAAGGAGTGTGTTGGTTCACACGATTGCAACTTTTCTATTCATCCGATACAAAATATAGAAAAAGATTCTTAATTAGTAAGAGTGTCGTTATACCCTCTACCTCAGAGAAAATGGGGGAAAAAAAATTTCGTAAAATGGCGGTTTGTCAAATAGAAAAGAGCGTTTTTCGACTCTTTTTTTCATCGTTTTAAATTTTTTTACAATAGTAAAAAAAATAATTTTGATACAAAAGTTGTAGGAGACGATAGAGAGTTATACATCGACGGTCGGTAAAAAATTTGAAGTAAATCGATTGAGTAAAACTTGAGATATATGTCAATCGTGTTGAAAAAAGTAGTTTTGAAAAAAAAAAAAACAAAAAACGCGTTGCTGCGTCACTAAAATAGCTATAACTCCGTAAATTATTGGAATTTAAAAATTTCTTTTCGAGGATATATTCTTGAAGGTCTAAACTTTGAAAATATGCAAAAAAAATTGATAATTTCCAAATTCTAGACCAGAATACCCCCTTAAGATTTCGTTGAACTTGCGAAGGTCAATGCTGTACCAAAATAAGAGAGCGAGAGATCGCGAAAGGGAAAAGAGACGCAGGGGCAGAAAACTACCCCTTTTGCGAACTGTAGGTAACAGCCAACGAAAATATAGGATTCTCGTACGTGTGTGTGTGTGTTTGTGCGATGTGGCGGCGGAAAGAGAGAGAGGGGGGGGGGGGCGAGTTATATCTGCTCACGCAATGTGCGGAATGAAATTTTCGGGAGCTTCTCGTTGTGCATCCCCAAAGGGCAAAAACGAAGAGGGGATCGTCTCTCACGAAGCACACACCGAGGCCTGTACACATTGAGCAAATATGCTGGCAAAGTACGTCACAGGGACTTGTCAGCTTGCCTTTATTCGCCCCTGTATTATGGAGGAGGGATGCAGGAGCCCGGAGGGTTGCAAACACGTATATGGGGTATTCCAGTCCGAATTCGTCGGAATTCGACCCTGATCCCTCGCCATTTCATTGCTATTTTTTTACGTGGTCTTTTTATCTCTTGGAAGCATTTCTGATTATTTTTTGTTTTTTTTTTTAGTGACCAAAGATTTCGACGTTTTTTTATTAATTTTTTTAACTAACAAAATAAAATGCGATCGTTTTGAAATTTTTACATGCTGTAATTTGTATCTTGAAGAGTACAAAAATATTTTTGTTTACTTAATTTTACATGAATTTGCTTATGATTCTGTACGTCAAAGTGGAGTCCTCGAAAAAAGGTAACTTGTTTTGGGGAAGCACACAGCCTTTCGAGGTCATCTGAAGTAAAAAATCCAAAGAGATTATTGTTTTGTAGGCTTAATTTTAATGAACTAACCTATAATATGCGTATTTTTTTCAGGAAAAAAAACGAAATGGCGGACTTAACAAAAATATCTTTGAAAACGATTTTTTTAAAAATAAATTGTTTAAAAAAATTCATTTATTATTAGAAAATTGAATGTTTTAAACGTTAAGTATTTAGCTACGTGTGTCTAAAATAACGGGTAAATTTTTTAGCTAAATCGATTCTCTGAGAAAATTTTTTTGTTGAAAATGCAAAAATTTGTTTGACTCAACCAAATATTTGTTTCCCGACGTTCAACGAGATCATTTTGGTAATTCAACAAAGATACAGTGAAAGTTTTAGTTAAATCGGTTGAGGATGTTGAGTCCCAAATCGCAAATGATGAGAAAATTCTAAAAATTTGGTATGTTTTTGGATGAATTATTTAAGAGGTCTTGTAAAAATTTCACGACGATTAGGAAGCTCGCTATCGAACAATTAACATTTACAAATTAAATCTAATTAAATGTAGTCTTATGAAATCTGATATAACTTTGCGATGAGTTTTTTTTCGGCCGCTCAATTTTTTAATATCTACACTATATTGAAAGCAACGCAAACAAAACGAAGTTGATTGATAAATATTTTTTTTATTTGTTTAAAAAATTGTTCTTAACAAAATGTTGATATTTTAATAACGAGCTTCCTAATCGTCGTGAAATTTTTACACGACCTCTTAAATACTTCATACAAAAACATACCAAATTTTCAGAATTTTCTCATCGTTTTTCATTTTAACCCTTAAGGAGGTTGAAGTAATGATGATAGAATTCTGAAAATTTAATATGTTTTTACATGAAGTATTCAGGAGGTCGTGTACAAATTTCACTACGATTAAGAAGCTATTTATTGAACAATTAACATTAAAAGATTTCATAGGGGCTCAACATCCTTAAATCGTTGCTTGAATGGGCAAAGTTTCAGTTCAATCAAATAAATATCTTTGTAGCAAATAAATGGTGTGATTGAAAATACGAATTGTTTTTTTGTTACAGCTAAATTTATTTTGTTAAAATATACTAGAAATCAACGAAATATTTCTGTACAGCAACTCAGTTACGTTTAAATTGGACTAAACTGTAGCTGGAAATTGACCAAATAATTTCGTTCACCTCATATCTTATGGTTAACCAAATCCATTAATTATAGTTTCATTATTTCAAATAAATTAATATTGAATCAACTAAATTTTTTTTCAACTAAATGGATTTAGTTGTTTTAACTGAACTTTTTTCTCAGTGAAGTTAACTGCTTTCTTCTTTTGGCTATAACGTAAAAAATATCGTAAATTTCGGTCTGAAACTTTTAGAGTATGTTTTTGAGATGTTTTTCTTGCAAAAATGGCTTTCGCAGAGCTTTTGACTCATAGTTGAGATATTAAAAAAATAATTAAGGGGTTCGGGATTGAACATTGATTGAATTAGTCGGAAATATCTCACACATAATACGTGTCTTGTGATATTTTATCTATAGTTATAACTATCCCTATACTCTTGTCAAGTGGTCTAACGTCAAAGAGAGAAAGAGATATTGCTCTCTTTTCCTGTTATCTCATTTCAAGTATGTAGAACCCTTTTCATTCTTATTTAAAAGCCACCTATAACGGTTAAGAGCGCCCGGAGCCAAGATTTTCATTCATTTCACCCTTTCTCTCAATCCCTCATTCTCATCGGGTACGTTTCATTCATTAACGCTTACGTCTAACCGACTGTGCACGCCCATTCATTTATCAGAGTCTTTTTTTTCCTCTTTCGCTCTTTCTACCGCCGTATATACATAGCGCACTTTCTTCTTTTTGTTCGTCGATGACACAGTGCGCTACTTTATACGACACACCCTTCATATATACGGGGATGATGCCCTTTTAGCTGGAATACAAAGTGTCTCGCTTTTCCATGCACGATTCATTCGCCAGTGCAGCCTTTTTTTCTCTTCTTTTAATCGAGGACGGTCGTCTCACGAGAGATATGCATTATGTTTTTGCGCGGATAAGGGCGAGAATCCTTTTCACGAAGAGCGACAGGAGCAAGGACATACGAGTGAGAAGAGGGAAGGGAAAGGGAGGGAGAGTTTTGGCGTGTCTTGGGAAAACTCACCCTAATATTTGACTGAAAAGGCGTCTCTGCGTATGTGTGCCTCCGCTACGTATAAGGAGTTTAAGGGGGTTGATCGCGACCCACACCAAGGCCCCCGTGTGTGCTCACGGGGTTGAAGCGAGCCAGGGGTGGTTTTCTGTAGTTTTACGAGTGTGCGGTGTAGATAGGCGAGTAATCTTGGTCGACCGAACGATTTCGAATATCCACAGGGACGACGAACAGGACGAAAAAGGACGACGTGTCCTGTATACGAGCACTCGTGCATGTGTGGGTGTTTATAATGCTCCTTTCGAGTCGCTCGATTTGTTCCACACGTCTCGCCGATCGTAGCGACATGACACGCACGAATATTCACGCCCCATACCCGAAAAATACACGCTTTTTTTTTATTTATTTTTCTCTCCATTCCTCGACTACGTGACAACCCCCTGAATCCTTGATGATATTACTCCGTGAAATATCGATTCGCCATGTTTTTTTCTCCTTTCGTGGATATCACTTTCGATTCCTGTCTTGTGACAGAGGAAATTTTATGGAAAACTCGAAATAATTGACTCTCTACGAAGGCTTTGTTACTCGATCAAGAAATCGCTTTTTTAAAGCAAATTTTAGATTTGTCAAGAATATGCGGAGAGAATTAAATTCTGGAGATTTCACTTTATTTGATTCTGTAGTACCTGATTCTTTTTGTTCGTCTTTTTTAGTTTGCTCTTAAATTTAACGATTTTCAGCAACATTTAAATAAACTCGATGCTGTTGAAATTATATTAGAAAGTGGAACCATTGGAATTAATGTAGGAGAATTTTTTAATTTGTATGTTACGATATTGAAGTTTGCATCGTTGCAATGCAATGAAAGTAATTTTTTTAAATTTATTTTTAGCGATATTTACATGTTTCTAGTGTATTAAAAATTGCAAGTCCTTAATGAAGACTCCAAAAACATTTTAACGATTTTTTACTTTGAAAATTTCCCAGGAAGAATTATTTTTATTGAAAAATAAATTACTTCGAAAATTGCCCAGGAAGAATTAATTTTATTCAAAAATAAATTACTTCGAAAATTGCCCAGGAAGAATTAATTTTATTGAAAAATAAACTATCTCCGTTGTATTGAAACTATACAAACTTCAATATCATCATATTTTGGGGTTGTTTTTCCACGTGTGTAGAAATGAGGCACCTTTTTTTTTGTGCGTCAGACAATAAGACAGGAGAAAAAGCGTCTTCACCAGCATTTTATATCCCATGGGAAATTCTCACCGAACCTTCAGTTTTCTCTCCCTCTCTCTCTATCTCTCTCTCTCTCTTTCTGTCTATTCTTCTACAAAGCATGAAAACGATAGCCAAGAATATGTCCCTGCTGTGATTCAAGAGACGCGCGAATGAAAGGAACACGCAAAATATTTTTGTCCCTCAATCTTCTGTCCGAGCATCCAGAAAGAAAAATTTGCTTATTAAGCTATAATAAGCGTGTTTTTTTAAAATTTAGTTGCAAACAATTCCATCTTCCCACAGTGGCTCTTGATAAATGATGACTATTAAAAATAAAAGGAATCTGGGAAAAAACATCCCTGGAAAAAGTATCTAAAGGTGGATCAATAAATAGGTACTTTTATGGCACATTGGGGTGATATCTATGTATGTATAGTAGGATGGGTCAGATAAAATGACTAATTTTTTTCCCCTCGATATAATGAGAAATGTATTGTTGCCATCTCACAAAAACCCTCTGCAAGTATTAGCCCTTCATATTTAAATTAAGAGGTCCCTCATCGCAAATTTTTATTTCTCATTTAAATAACATAGGAATTTTTTTTGTTTAACTTTGGAATTTTATTAGACTTTAACCGTTGAGGTTAGGGGAGTTTTTTTATCGCATTTTTGGAGATCATTTGATGACCTACAAAAAAGCTCTCTTGTGTCTAATCGATGAAACTAACCGTTCAAAAAATAATCTGTGATAATTAGCACTAATAATTTTATAATTAGTACTAATTATCACAGATTATTTTCGACTGGTTAGCTTTATCGATTAGACACAAGAGAACTTTTAAAATAATCTGTGATAATTAGTACTAATAATTTTATAATTAGTACTAATTATCACAGATTATTTTTTGAACGGTTAGTTTTATCGATTAGACACAAGAGAGCTTTGTTATAGATCATCAAATGTTCTACAAAAATGTGCTAAAAAGCTCTCCTAACCTCAACGGTTAGAGACTAATAAAATTCCAAAGTTGAAAAAAAAAAAAATTCCCATGTTATATAAATGGGAAATAAAAATTTGCTATGACAGACCTCTTAATTTAAAAATGAAGGGCTAATACTTGCAGAGGGTTTTTTTTGAGATGCCAAACTATACATTTTTCATTATATCGAGGAAAAAAAATTAGTCATTTTATTTGACCCACCCTATTTATTTATCCTGTGTCGGAAAGTCCCTTAAAAAGGTAAAAATATTTTTTTCTGTTAAAAATATGTATTTTGCTCATTCCTTCGGTTAAACGCTATTAACGAAATCGTTTTTATTTTTGGATTTTGGATGATCCAATTCAATGATCCAATCCAATTTTTAGAGGACCTTCCAGAGATCGACTGGAGCGACTCCAAAAATCATTATTTTTAAAAAAGAATTTCAAAATAAAGTTAAAAGTTCAAAAATTATGGATACAAATTTTTACCTTAACAAATTAAAATGTCTTACCAAAAAAAATTCTGAAGAATCGCTTTTATCGACGTCCTGACCGCGTATGACCTTTTGAAGCGAGTCTAGCACGTATTTCAAGTAGACTCAATTATACAGGGTTTCTTTGAGCATCTTCGAGACTCCTCATAATTTCCAAATTTGTGTGTGCCTGTGTGACAGAGCGGAAGAAGGAGAAAAGAGGCTTGGTTGCGTATGCGAGACATTTTCCCTCTCGAGGAGAAGGATATGAGGGGGTGTTTGGGCCAAAAGGGATGTTTCCTACGGCGCAAGGGCGGCGGCGTTGCGTTTGTAAGCCTTAAGGCGACGAAGACGACGAAAACGTGATATATATGAAGATATTAGTGATTCCGGTGGCGTCTTCGACATGGCCCACAGGGTCCCTCGTATTGCTGCTGCCGATCGCACCGTTTTTCCTGCCTCTTTTTCTCTTTTCCTCTTCCTCTCTTTCTGCTCTTGCATCTACGCTTACAGAAAAGCTTTCGGTCTCAGCAGTCAAGTTTTACCGTGGTCGTAAGCACGATGTTCAGAAGCTCCGCTTCTCCCGGACTCGCGTCCAGGGAGAGAAGTCCTGGGTGTTCTCTCCGTCGGAAAGAGAGTGTCCCAAAGGCGATTCTTCAAGGCTCTCTTGACTCCCATTTTTCCGCAAAAGCGCCCTTTTCTCTCTCTCCCCCGTTCTCTCTTTCTGCAGCTTTCTTCCGGGCTTTTTCACCAACCGGACGAGACATTTTGTCAAGTTTCTAAGCTGGACAAGCGACCACAGAGCCCGAATGTTTCTCAATACCGCTGGCACTCGCTCGTACGTGTTATGAATCCATTTCGAGGAGCACATGTACTCGTACATCGGCTGCGATTTTTCTTTCGCCGAGCATATGAGCGGAAAAAATTTTTGCTGACCATCCTCGGACCACAAGTTCGTAAGATTCAAAGAAAAAAATCAGCTTCATGATTTTTTCCCCATTATTTTCTGAGCCTTCTCCATGGGCATTCCCATAAATTATAACTAACTCTTTCATATTTAAATCCCAGCAAAAAATAATGCATTACTTTTTTTTTAATGCATTTACATTTACAATAACCATTAACTCTTATTGATAAATTTAAATAATTTCCATTAACCATTTAATGTTAATGGTTAATGAAAATTAACTCGATTAACCATTTAATGTTAATAGTTAATGAAAATAATTTCAATGAACCATTAAATGTTACAGCTTAATGGAAATAATTTCCATTAATATATAAGAGTTAATGTTTAATGAAAATAATTTCCATTAACCATTTAATGTTATTGGTTAATGGAAATTATTGCCATAAACCATTGACATTGAATTTAATTAAAATGGTAGTAATCGATTGATTTTATTCTGGGTCAAAATGACCCCAAGGTAAAAATAGGTAACTAGCCGTTACATATTTGCCAATAATATCGGTAGTTAAGTAAACGAAATATCAATGAGGAACTTTAAAGATTCGTAGGGCCGATCAGCAGCTGATTGGTTGACTGATTGATTTAGGATGAAATAACCCAAAGGTAAAATTTAGAGACAGAGAGAGAACGATTTAGGAGCCAGAAAACGTTTCTTCGCTATCCTACTTCAACCGCGTTGGGACCAAAACCGCTAAAAATAGCTGAATAATCGATTACGACCATTTTAATTACATTGAATGTCAATAATCAATGGAAATAATTTCCATTAGCCACTAACATTAAATGATTAATGGAAATTATTTTCATCAACCATCAACGCGTAATGGTTAATGCAGATAATTTTCATTAACCATTAACTCTTATTGATAATTAAAAATAACGTCCATTAACCATTAACATTTATCGATTAATGGAAATGATTTCCATTAATTATTCAATGTTATTGGTTAGTGGAAATTATTACCATTAACCATTAACATTTAATGTTTAATGGAAATCATTTCCATTAACCATTAACATTTAATGGTTAATGGAAATCATTTCCATTAGCCATTAAAAAAGTAATGATTGATGCATTACTTTTTCATTAAAAATTTTGCAACCCTGTTCCAATCCTTATTTCGTTCTTCCCAAATTGAATGACATCAGTATCCTGTAACATCCCTTATTCTGTTGATATATATCTTTAAAATAGTAAATACAATTTCCTCCGAAGTTTTGGGACATTTTCGGCGGACTGTCATGAAAATCACAAAATATCCGCATAAAGAAAGCTCTCTGCGAATGTAAGGGCGAGCAAAGAACGACAGAAAACGCTTTAAAGAGACAGATAGCACACGCGGGGGACGTTTTTGAGAAGAAGGGATGTTTCGGTTCAACAATGGAGAAACGATTTTCATAGTCGTCGAAAAGACTTGCTCGGAGACGCCGACACGTGCCGGAAGAAACGTTGGGCGTCCTCTGTGTGTGCGCTTCGACGAGGGGATGAAAAAAAAAAAAAAAAAACGGTGAACCACCCCATTATGCGATACATCGGAGGTCATTAACGCACAGAGCGTCATTACGGACGAGTTCTTGATGTGTGAGTGTGTGTGCGTGTGTGTATGCATTGGTGAACAAACAAGAACACACACTTGGGGAAATACTTTCGACAGCCACGATTTCCTGACGTCGTTTTTGTGTACGAACGAATCGTGAGATACGATAAATTTTCATGCCAAAATCCGCCCGTTGTGACTTTTGTGAGTAACCATACGATAGTAAGGGCTGATATATCGACAGCCAGACAGTAAAAGGCCATAATAAATGGTGGGTAGGGGGGTGGGGCAAAATGGACATTGGAGGCAAAATGGATACCGCCAAAAATTATCAGAGAAAAATAAAAATTAAAAAATGTAGCGAATAAATCTTGACAATTTTATGATAATTGCGTTAAAAGAGTTGAATTTGTTTTTAAATTGCCATTCTCATTGCATTAAAAAAAAATAACACCCTAACATACTCTTATAGTATTATGGATAACGCACTTTTACTAAAATACTTTGATAATTCGAGGACCAAAGCAAAATGAGGTATTGGGGGCAAAACGGCCCACCTCCATAATCGTAAAAAAAATATTTGTTAATGCAACTGCGATTAAAATTGAATTTTGAACTGAAAAAATTAATTGCAAAAATACACCAAGCATTTTGATCGAAGTACCTTGGATAATTAAAACGGTATTCTGGTCTAGAGACATTTTGGGCGTTTTGTCGAGCTCGATAAAAAAAAAAAAAACAAAAAATATTTTTTCCATTCTTTTTTTTATAACATATTTATGAATACTTTGATAATAAATAAAAACTTTTTCGAGAAAAAAATAAATCGTAAAATAATAAATAATAAAATGAAATAATAAATAATCAATAAATAAAATAAAAAAATAATAAGTTATAAGCTGGTAAAGTTGGGGCTCATAAAAGGGTGTGCTGGCTGACACGATTGCAAGCTTTCTAGTCATCCGATGCAAAATTTTAAAAAAAACGATTCTTAATTAGTAAGATTGTCGTTATATATAGTCTCTACCTCAAAGAAAAGAGGAAAAAAATGTATCGCAAAATGGCGGCTGTCTGAACAAAATAAGCGTTTTTTTGACTCTTTTTCATAGTTTTTAATTTTTTTACAATAGTAAGAAAAATCATTTTGATACAAAAGTGATAGGGGCGATAGAGAGTTATATATTGAAGATCGGTAAAAAATTTGAAGTAAATTAGTTGAGTAGAAAGTGAAATGTCATGTCAGCCGTGTCGAGAAAAGTACTTTTGAGAAAAACAGTCCAATTTGCTCTGACGTGACGGAGCTGCGTCACTAAAATAGCTATAACTCCGTAAATTATTGGAATTTGAAAGTTTCCTTTCGAGGTTACGTTCTGAAAGGTCTAAACTTTAAGAATATGCAAAAAAAAATGATTTTTTCAAAATTCTGTAGTATAGTTGCTGCATCACTAAAATAACTATAATTTCGTAAATTATTGGAATTTAAAAATCTCCTTTCGAGGATACGTTCTAAAAGGTCTAAACTTTAAGAATATGCAAAAAAATGATTTTTTTTAATCTCTAGACCAGAATACCTTTAAAGTTACGCTTTGACGTGACGGGCGTAATTGCTGCGTCACTAAAATAACTATAACTCCGTAGATTATTGGAAACTAAAAATTTCCTTTCGAGGATATATTCTTGAAGGTCTAAACTTTAAGAATACGCAAAAAAAATTTTTTTTTTTCAAAATTGTAGACCAGAATACTCTTAAAGTTACGCTCTGACGTGACGAGTATAGTTGCTGCGTCACTAAAATAACTATAACTCCGTAAATTATTGGAATTTAAAAATTTCCTTTCGAGGACACGTTCTAAAAGGTCTATAAACTTTAAGAATCTGCAAAAAAAATGGTTTTTTCAAAATTCTTGACCAGAATACCCCTTTTAAGTTACGCTCCGACGTGACAAGCGTCGTTGCTGCGTCACTAAAATAGCTATAACTCCGTAAATTATTGGAATTTAAAAATTTCCTTTCGAGGATACGTTCTAAAAGGTCTAAGCTTTAAGAATTTTCCGAACAATTGATTTTCTCAAAATTCTGGACCAGAATACCTCTTTAAAGTTAGCTCTGACGTGACGGGCGTCGTTGCTGCGTCACTAAAATAGTTATAACTCCGTAAATTATTGAAATCTTAAAATTTCCTTCCGAGGATATATTCTCGAAGGTCTAAACTTTAAGAATATGCAAATAAAATTGATTTTTTTCAAAATCCTAGACCAGAATACTCCCTTAAGTGGATGTTAGAAGGAAATCGTTTTTTCGACATTTCTCCACATTTACTGAAATTTTCGATAAAATAAATTTTTGAAAGGCGTCCAATTTACCCCTCAATAGCCAATATAATTCGAATCATTCTTGTAAATACGTTCGGAGAATCCTGACGAACAAAAGAACGCAGCGGAGCGGGATTTAATGCTTCAATTTTTCAGATTTACGTTCTTCCGCTTGATGGATACCGATTACGAATACAGAAGAGATCCGGATTGAAATTAATAACTCCGTATACGAAATATCAGAGCGTATACAAACGAGACAGAAAGACAGAGGGAGAGAGAGAAAGAGAGAGAGATAGAGAACTGTGACGAAATAAGTCGTCAATTGTGCTCTAACGGAGGGTGAAGACCCTTTTCTCTCGTCGCTGCTTCTCTAGTATTATTATTTATACCTATAAAAGCCTCGCAAATGCACGAGATGACCGCAATATCTTCTCCACCGACTCGCTCCGTCCACTTGACGAACTTTACGACTTTTCATCAACCCTCGACGCCCCTAATCAAATCGATGACGGGGAGAATTCTTGGATTGAAATTTTTCATCTATATCTTCTTTCTCTTCTTCCTTTCTTATTCTTTGGGGTGAGCTTTTCTTCCAGCGGTACGTTTTGGACAAAAGACTTCTTTAAACATTCTTTCCCATCAGTCTTTTTTTTCTCATATAAAAGCAGCGAGCTTTGCTTGGCGAGAAAAATGAAGGTCGATTCTGTGAGACATCAACGAATACGAAGGCGATTTCGACGCGTTTCCTTTCGATGCCACATGCCAAGGAGGAAGGGAACGGAACTTTCCTCGGATAATCTCTTCTGAAGAGCTTTTCCGACGAGACGTTTTCTGTACCAGAAGTGTAATACCGTGGCGAATTAGAGAAACGACGATTCGGCGAAACTTTTATGTGTCTTGCTGAAATCCTTCCACTTCTATTCACTCTCCCTCCACTCTCCCCCCCCCCCCCTCTCTCTGTCTTATCTCTATGATTTCGTCTCTCGAGGACATAGATGCTGACCGCAATATCTCATGAATTCATCCTCCTGCTCCTTCTCGTTCTCATCCGCGATATTAGACTCAGAAATATCGAAGCTATTATGCAAAATCGATCCTCTTTCCTCTCTCACCGATACATTGAATATTCCTCGATTCGTCATACCCTAAAAAATATCGATTCTTTGCAAATACCAAAAAACAAATTTCTCAGTTCTGGTTTCTGGTTAGGAAAATACTTTCTTTGGTCAATCGCGGCGTTCTTCCATTTATGCTGGATGCAATCGCATTGGATGCAGTTTTAGGAACAAGAAACATTTTATTCACAAAATTAGCTTTGAATTGGATTCAGAATTGGATTTAGAAAAATCGTGTCTTCGAAATTTGCACAAACTTTCATTTTTTTTCTGAGCTGTACCATTATGGCTTGCTTATGAAGAAATCTTAACGATGGAAGGAAATAGATCAGAATGCTCTGTACAAATGTTCCATTTGTACGATGTTGTCATTATTTTTGGAAGATTACCCCTTAAGAACCCCTTAAAAAATACTTTCAAAATTGAATACGTAATACGAGCACTTTTAGAAATTTGCCAATTTTTTTTTTTTCAAAACCGAACTCCAGAAACGATTACTTTAAAAACCCAAATGATGAGAAAATTCTGAAAATTTGGTATGTTTTTGGATGAATTATTTAAGAGGTCGTGTAAAAATTTCACGACGATTAGGAAGCTCGTTATCGAGCAATTAACATTAACAAATTAAATGAAATTAAATGTAGTCTTACGGAAACTGACATAACTTTGCGATAAGTTTTTTTTGACCTCTCAATTTTTTAATATCTACACTATATTGAAAACAACGGAAACAAAACGAAGTTTACTGATAAAAATTTTTTTTTATTTGTTTAAAAAATTGTTCTTAACAAAATGTTAATATTTTAATAACGAGCTTCCTAATCGCCGTGAAATTTTTACACGACCTCTTAAATACTTCATACAAAAACGTACCAAATTTTCAGAATTTTCTCATCATTTTTCATTTTAACCCTTAAGGAAGAAAAGTGCAAGATTATTCGCACTGTTGGAAAATAATTCGTACACGAATTGACGTACATTTCTTCACGTATATGAGAACATTGTAAATCCAAGAGCGAGAGACGGCAGCTTTCGCTGCTGAGTAGAAGGATTCTTTATTCTCGTTTCTGACGTTCCCACGCGGCGTGACTCGCGGGAGCTTAACACACCCAATTTATTGTTTGTTTGCGCCTCCGAGGTCCCCACCGGGGATCTCTGAGCAGCAGTAATTCTTCGACTGTGGAATGATTACTGCCGCGAGAATAGAATTACATTTGAAACGTTTGAGTCGGAGCTCCGAGAGCGAGGGAAAGAGAGAAAGAGAGAAAGAGAGAGATTGTGGGGTGTCGATTGTCGTTAACTCACTGGCACGTAGTTCGTGCTCGTTATTCTCGTCAATATAGTTTGGTCTAGCTCTCACAAGACTGTGCGAGCGATGCAACACACACACGTGACATTTTGCCATAAATCTTTTGGACCGCTTCGTACGTCGGTCCATATAAATCTCTATATCGCTTGCAAACATAAGGTCGTTGTGGATCTATCGATTTGGCCTTTGACTCGTCTCAATGACGCCCTTTTCCCCCCAAAAGAACACCAAATGGTCTTCTTTCACGGATGCACTCAAACGTAATCTACTAAAATTGTTCAACGTGTCATCGTAGCAGTTTTTTAATTTGGAGCTCGAGAGGAGACGCTGACAATGACGATATAGTTAATGATACTTGAGATCCCTGAAGAAAAAAAGTGGTAGTTTATAGACTGATAACGGCGCTTGTTATCGTTCAACATGCGTTTGTCACATTCTCGGGAGAAACGCATTGAGGCTACGCAAATACGATAGTATTCAATATATCGTTTTACAGCGGCCATTTATGGACGATGAACTCATCATTTGACGAGATTTTTTTTTCCAGAGTCTTTATCAGCAGATATTTGACGCTTGTAGAATTGTTGTGACATGAAACATATTCAATTACGATGTCTTTGATTTCGCTCAATGACACGAAAAACGATGTGAAGGTTGTGTTGAGTTGGCGGATATCCATTTTCATATCATATCAATATCATTTTTATTCTTCATGATTTATTCATTTGATTAGTTTTTTGTTGTTGAAAGGATGGAACGAATTAGTTATCGAGGTTAGTTATTTTTGTGTTCTTGAGTTCTTTTTTAGCCATTTGTCGGTTTTCAAAAAAGTTTTATGGTCTACCAAAATTACCGGAATTTTTTGTCTTTATGGAGATTCCACTTCTAAGTGTTCTCTTTCTATTCGCAATCGCTCGAGCTTCAAAATGAACTTAGACACGTCGCATTTCGATAATTTTGAAATTTTCTATTGATTTTCAAATCGGATTATCGTTTTTTTGCAATTTTTGGCTTATTTTCACACATTATTTTTGTTGCATTTCAAAGTCCTGGCATAAATATCGAAATAGAGCAATGGGGGAAAAAGTAGCATTCTCCGAGTTTTCTTTTCTTCAAATTTAGTGCTAATCATCATTTTACCTTGATTAATTTGCGCAGAAAAGAATTCATATCGATAGTTGCAATATTACGAATGTCAGAACGTCCACGAGAATTTTTTGGAAACGACAAATTTTTAAAACAGAACCCATGAAGCAGTTCTTTCAAAATTTAACCCATACCGTCTTTATTATCAAGCAAATTTGCGCAAAATATTTGACCCTGATAGCTGCAAAATTACAAAAGTAGGTATCTGACGTTATTTCGTAAAAAATTGAAAAGTCTCGCGAAATTGACAATTGTTTTGCAACTTTTACTCAATTTGGTTTTTACTTGAGACATTTTCCACATCCACCAATTTTAATATTCTTTCTAAATATTTTTTCAAAATTTTTTCCGATTATTTTTCAAAAATATGATTTCTCAACGTTTCGGAACATTTTCACACTGAGAAAAAAGAATGTTTGAATGAAGAAAATCTACAGTCAAATACGTTCAACTAGATATTTATTTGGTCTAACTAAATAATTAGTTTTTTTTTTATTCTGCGCTTCGGTTGACTAAAATATTATTCAGGCAAAAAAATGTTGAATTGTACTAACTAAATATCTAGTTGAACGTATTTGACTTCAGATTCTGTTCATTCAAACTTTTTTTTTTCTCAGTGCAACATTACTGGCATTAAGGTCCACTGTGACGACCGAAATTTCGAGGTTTTTTCATTAATTTTTTTAAATAACAAAATAAAGTGCGATTGTTTTGAAATTTTTACATGTTGTTATTTGTATCTTGAAGAGTACAAATAACGAACGAAATGGCGGACTTGTGAACAAAAAGGTCTTTGAAATCGATTTTTTTTGATAAATAGTTTAAAAAAATTCATTTATTATTAAAAAATTGAATGTTTCAAAGGTTAGGTATTTAGTTATGTGTGTCTAAAATAACGGGTAAAATTTTTAGCAAAATCGGTTAAATAGTTTTTAGTCAGTACTTCCCCGAAATTTCGAAAACGTAGTTTCGAGAAAAACGCGTTTAAAGTTTTGACAACAGATTTTGTATCCAAAAATTATACTTACATTAAGGTCGAGTTCTAGTGTAGAAAGCCAAAATTTAGGGATTTTTCAACATGCTATGAAAAAAAAACTAAACATGTTTGTGCAACCTCCATAAAGCTAGCAGAGCAAAGTGCCCAAAATGAATTTAATCTGTACCAGAATTTTGTGCTTTTTATGTGCTAATTTTGTGCTGTATTCAAAATTTTTGTGCTCTTCTCGTTTAGCGAGAAATCAAAAATCAAAAGTGCTCTGCTAGCTTATCATCAAGCTAGCAGAGCACTTATCGATAGGCAACACTTAAAAGAAATCTAAGTGCATGGGAATTAAGTGCTTTTTATGTGCTTTTGAACAGTATAAAGTAAAATTTTGAAATCCCAACGGAAATATTTTTTTTCGATTTTTGAAAATTTTCGAGTTTTTCGAAATTCGAAAAAATGGTTTCATTCAAAATCTAGTGCTATGGGAATTAAGTGCTTTTTAAGTGCTTTCGAACGATGCAAGAAAAAATTCAAAAATCCAACCGGAAGTATTTTTTTCCAATTTTGGAAAATGTTGAGACCTTTCGAAATTTGAAAAAATACGTAGATTCGGAATATGACGCTATAGGAATTATGTGCTATTTAGGTGCTCTCGAACCATGCACAAGAAAACTCAAAAATCCAACCGGAAGTATGTTTTTTCGATTTTGAAAAATTTTCAGACTTTTCGAAATTTGAAAAAGTACATGCATTCGAAATCTAAGAGCATAGGAATTAAGTGCTTTTTATGTGCTTTCGAACCGGATAAAGTAAAATTTCGAAATCCCAACGGAAATATTTTTTTTCGATTTTTTCGTTTTTTGAGTTTTTCAAAATTCGAAAAAATTGGTTTATTCAAAATCTAATGCTATAAGAATTAAGTGCTTTTTAAGTGCTTTCGAACGATGCAAGAAAAGTTTCAAAAATCCAACCGGAAGTATTTTTTTTCAATTTTGGAAAATGTTGAGACTTCGAAATTTGTAAAAGTACATGCATTACAAATCTAATGCTACATGAATTATGTGCTATTTAGGTGCTCTCGAACCATGCACAAGAAAACTCAAAAATCCAACCGGAAGTATGTTTTTTCGATTTTGAAAAATTTTCAGACTTTTCGAAATTTGAAAAAGTACATGCATTCGAAATCTAAGAGCATAGGAATTAAGTGCTTTTTATGTGCTTTTGAACCGGATAAAGTAAAATTTCGAAATCCCAACGGAAATATTTTTTTTCGATTTTTTCGTTTTTTGAGTTTTTCAAAATTCGAAAAAATTGGTTTATTCAAAATCTAATGCTATAAGAATTAAGTGCTTTTTAAGTGCTTTCGAACGAGCCAAGAAAAGTTTCAAAAATCCAACCGGAAGTATTTTTTTTCAATTTTGGAAAATGTTGAGACTTCGAAATTTGTAAAAGTACATGCATTACAAATCTAATGCTACATGAATTATGTGCTATTTAGGTGCTCTCGAACCATGCACAAGAAAACTCAAAAATCCAACCGGAAGTATGTTTTTTCGATTTTGAAAAATTTTCAGACTTTTCGAAATTTGAAAAAGTACATGCATTCGAAATCCAAGAGCATAGGAATTAAGTGCTTTTTATGTGCTTTTGAACCGGATAAAGTAAAATTTCGAAATCCCAACGGAAATATTTTTTTTCGATTTTTTCGTTTTTTGAGTTTTTCAAAATTCGAAAAAATTGGTTTATTCAAAATCTAATGCTATAAGAATTAAGTGCTTTTTAAGTGCTTTCGAACGATGCAAGAAAAATTTCAAAAATCCAACCGGAAGTATTTTTTTTCAATTTTGGAAAATGTTGAGACTTCGAAATTTGTAAAAGTACATGCATTACAAATCTAATGCTACAGGAATTATGTGCTATTTAGGTGCTCTCGAACCATGCACAAGAAAACTCAAAAATTAAACCGGAAGTATGTTTTTTCGATTTTGAAAAATTTTCAGACTTTTCGAAATTTGAAAAAGTACATGCATTCGAAATCCAAGAGCATAGGAATTAAGTGCTTTTTATGTGCTTTTGAACCGGATAAAGTAAAATTTCGAAATCCCAACGGAAATATTTTTTTTCGATTTTTTCGTTTTTTGAGTTTTTCAAAATTCGAAAAAATTGGTTTATTCAAAATCTAATGCTATAAGAATTAAGTGCTTTTTAAGTGCTTTCGAACGATGCAAGAAAAATTTCAAAAATCCAACCGGAAGTATTTTTTTTCAATTTTGGAAAATGTTGAGACTTCGAAATTTGTAAAAGTACATGCATTACAAATCTAATGCTACATGAATTATGTGCTATTTAGGTGCTCTCGAACCATGCACAAGAAAACTCAAAAATCCAACCGGAAGTATGTTTTTTCGATTTTGAAAAATTTTCAGACTTTTCGAAATTTGAAAAAGTACATGCATTCGAAATCCAAGAGCATAGGAATTAAGTGCTTTTTATGTGCTTTTGAACCGGATAAAGTAAAATTTCGAAATCCCAACGGAAATATTTTTTTTCGATTTTTTCGTTTTTTGAGTTTTTCAAAATTCGAAAAAATTGGTTTATTCAAAATCTAATGCTATAAGAATTAAGTGCTTTTTAAGTGCTTTCGAACGATGCAAGAAAAATTTCAAAAATCCAACCGGAAGTATTTTTTTTCAATTTTGGAAAATGTTGAGACTTCGAAATTTGTAAAAGTACATGCATTACAAATCTAATGCTACAGGAATTATGTGCTATTTAGGTGCTCTCGAACCATGCACAAGAAAACTCAAAAATCCAACCGGAAGTATGTTTTTTCGATTTTGAAAAATTTTCAGACTTTTCGAAATTTGAAAAAGTACATGCATTCGAAATCCAAGAGCATAGGAATTAAGTGCTTTTTATGTGCTTTTGAACCGGATAAAGTAAAATTTCGAAATCCCAACGGAAATATTTTTTTTCGATTTTTTCGTTTTTTGAGTTTTTCAAAATTCGAAAAAATTGGTTTATTCAAAATCTAATGCTATAAGAATTAAGTGCTTTTTAAGTGCTTTCGAACGAGCCAAGAAAAGTTTCAAAAATCCAACCGGAAGTATTTTTTTTCAATTTTGGAAAATGTTGAGACTTCGAAATTTGTAAAAGTACATGCATTACAAATGTAATGCTACAGGAATTATGTGCTATTTAGGTGCTCTCGAACCATGCACAAGAAAACTCAAAAATTAAACCGGAAGTATGTTTTTTCGATTTTGAAAAATTTTCAGACTTTTCGAAATTCGAAAAAGTACATGCATTCGAAATCCAAGAGCATAGGAATTAAGTGCTTTTTATGTGCTTTTGAACCGGATAAAGTAAAATTTCGAAATCCCAACGGAAATATTTTTTTTCGATTTTTTCGTTTTTTGAGTTTTTCAAAATTCGAAAAAATTGGTTTATTCAAAATCTAATGCTATAAGAATTAAGTGCTTTTTAAGTGCTTTCGAACGATGCAAGAAAAATTTCAAAAATCCAACCGGAAGTATTTTTTTTCAATTTTGGAAAATGTTGAGACTTCGAAATTTGTAAAAGTACATGCATTACAAATCTAATGCTACAGGAATTATGTGCTATTTAGGTGCTCTCGAACCATGCACAAGAAAACTCAAAAATTGTACCGGAAGTATGTTTTTTCGATTTTGAAAAATTTTCAGACTTTTCGAAATTTGAAAAAGTACATGCATTCGAAATCCAAGAGCATAGGAATTAAGTGCTTTTTATGTGCTTTTGAACCGGATAAAGTAAAATTTCGAAATCCCAACGGAAATATTTTTTTTCGATTTTTTCGTTTTTTGAGTTTTTCAAAATTCGAAAAAATTGGTTTATTCAAAATCTAATGCTATAAGAATTAAGTGCTTTTTAAGTGCTTTCGAACGATGCAAGAAAAATTTCAAAAATCCAACCGGAAGTATTTTTTTTCAATTTTGGAAAATGTTGAGACTTCGAAATTTGTAAAAGTACATGCATTACAAATCTAATGCTACAGGAATTATGTGCTATTTAGGTGCTCTCGAACCATGCACAAGAAAACTCAAAAATTAAACCGAAAGTATGTTTTTTCGATTTTGAAAAATTTTCAGACTTTTCGAAATTTGAAAAAGTACATGCATTCGAAATCCAAGAGCATAGGAATTAAGTGCTTTTTATGTGCTTTTGAACCGGATAAAGTAAAATTTCGAAATCCCAACGGAAATATTTTTTTTCGATTTTTTCGTTTTTTGAGTTTTTCAAAATTCGAAAAAATTGGTCTATTCAAAATCCAATGCTATAAGAATTAAGTGCTTTTTAAGTGCTTTCGAACGATGCAAGAAAAATTTCAAAAATCCAACCGGAAGTATTTTTTTTCAATTTTGGAAAATGTTGAGACTTCGAAATTTGTAAAAGTACATGCATTACAAATCTAATGCTACAGGAATTATGTGCTATTTAGGTGCTCTCGAACCATGCACAAGTAAACTTAAAAATCCAACCGGAAGTATGTTTTTTCGATTTCTGAAAATGTTCAGACTTTTCGAAATTTGAAAGAGTACATGCATCCGAAATCTAAGAGCATAGGAATGAAGTGCTTTTCATGTGCTTTCGAACCGTATAAAGTAAAATTTCAAAATCCCAACGGAACTATTTTTTTTCGATTTTTAAAATTTTTTGAGTTTTTCGGAATTCGAAAAAATGGATTTATTCAAAATCTAATGATATAGGAATTGAGTGCTTTTTGAGTGCTTTCGAACGATGCAACAAAAAATTAAAAAATCCAACCCGGAGTACTTTTTTCCAATTTTGGAAAATGTTGAGACTTTTCGACATTCGAAAAAATACATAGATTTGAAATATGACGCTATAGGAATTATGTGCTGTTGAGGTGCTCTCGAACCATGCACAAGTAAACTAAATAATCCAACCGGAAGTATGTTTTTTCGATTTTGGAAAATTTTCAGACTTCGAAATTTGAAAAAGTACATGCATTCGAAATCTAAGAGCATGGGAATTAAGTGCTTTTTATGTGCTTTCGAACTGTTTAAAGTAAAATTTCAAAATTCCAACAAAAATATTTTTTTTCGATTTTTGAAATTTTTTGAAGTTTTCGAAATTCGAAAAAATATGTTTATTCAAAATCCAATGCTATAGGAATTAAGCGCTTTTTAAGTGTTTCCGAACGATGCAAAAAAAAATCAAAAGTGCAACCGGACGTATTTTTTTCCAATTTTGGAAAATGTTGATACTTTTCGAAATTTGAAAAAATACGTAGATTCGAAATATGGCGCTATAAGAATTATGTGCTATTTAGGTGCTCTTGAACCATGCACAAGTAAACTCAAAAATCCAACCGGAAATATGTTTTTTCGATTTCGGAAATCTTTTAGACTTTTCGAAATTTGCAAAAGTACATGTATTCGAAATCTAAGAGTATAGGAATTAAGTGCTTCTTATGTGCTTTTGAACCGTATAAAGTAAAATTTCGAAATCGCAACGGAAATATTTTTTTTTCGAATTTGAAATTTTTTTGAGTTTTTCGAAATTCGAAAAAATGGGTTTATTCAAAATGTGATGCTACAGCAATTAAGTGCTTTTTAAGTGCTTTCGAACGATGCAAAAAAAAATTCAAAAATACAACCGGAAGTATTTTTTTCCAATTTTGGGAAATGTTGAGACTTTTCGACATTTGAAAAAATACGTAGATCCGAAATATGAGGCTATAGGAATTATGTGCTATTTAGGTGCTCTCGAACCATGCACAAGTTAACGCAAAAATCCAACTGGAACTATGTTTTTTCGATTTTGGAAATTTTTTTATCTTTTCGAAATTTGAAAAAGTACATGCATTCGAAATCAAAGAGCATAGGAATTAAGTGCTTTTTATGTGCTTATGAACCGTATAAAGTAAAATTTCAAAATCGCAACAGAAATGTTTTTTTTTCGATTTTTAAAATTTTTTGAGTCTTTCGAAATTCGAAAAAATGGGTTTATTCAAAATCTAATGCTACAGGAATCAAGTGCTTTTTAAGTGCTTCCGTACGATGCAAAAAAAAATTCGAAAATCCAACTGGAAGTATTTTTTTCCGATTTTGGAAAATGTTGAGACTTTTCGACATTGGAAAAATACATAGATTCAAAATATAACGCTATAGGAATTATGTGCTATTTAGGTGCTTTCGAACCATCCACAAGTTAACTAAAAAATCCAACCGAAAGTATGTTGTTTCCATTTTGGAAAATTTTCAGACTTTTCGAAATTTGAAAAAGTACATGCATTCGAAATCTAAGAGCATAGGAATTAAGTACTTTTTATTTGCTTTTGAACCGTATAAAGTAAAATTTCAAAATCCCAACGAAAATATATATATATATTTTTTTTTAAATTTTTGAGTTTTTGAAATTCGAACAAATATGTTTATTCAAAATCTAATGCTATAAGAATTAAGTGCTTTTTAAGTGCTTTCGAACGATGCAAAAAAAAATTCAAACATCCAACTGACAGTCTTTTTTTGCACTTTTGGAAAATGTTGAGACTTTTCGACATTTGAAAAAATACATTGATTCGAAATACGACGCTATAAGAATTATGTGCTATTCAGGTGCTCTCGAACCATGCACAAGTAAACTCAAAAATTCAACCGGAAGTATGTTTTTTCGATTTTGGAAAATGTTCAGACTTTTCGCAATTTGAAAAAGTTTATGCATCCGAAATCTAAGAGCATAGGAATTAAGTGCTTTTCATGTGCTTTCGAACAGTATAAAGTAAAATTTCAAAATCGAAACGGAAATATTTTTTTTCGATTTTTAAAATTTTTTGAGTTTTTCGAAATTCGAAAAAATGGGTTTATTTAAAATCGAATGCTATAGTAATTAAGTGCTTTTTAAGTGCTTTCGAACGATGCAAAAAAAAATCGAAAATGCAACCAGAAGTATTTTTTTCCAATTTTAGAAAACGTTGAGATTTTTCGCCATTTGGAAAAATACATAGATTTAAAATATGACGCTATAGGAATTATGTGCTATTTCGGTGCTATCAACCCATTCACAAGGAAACTCAAAAATCCAAACGGAAGTTTTTTTTTCCAATTTAGAAATATGTTGAGACTTTTAGAAATTTGAACAAGTACATACATTCGAAATCTAAAGCTATAGAAATTAGATGCTATTCAGGTGCTCTTGAACCGTACAAAAGTAAACTCAAAAATTCATTCGGAAGCATTTCTTTTCGATTTTGAAAAACTTTCAGACTCTTCGAAATCTGAAAAAGGACATAGATTCGAAACCTATTGCTATCGGAATCGCGTGTTTTTTATGTGCTCTTGAACCGTAGAAAAGTAAACTCAAAAATCCAACCGTAAGTATTTTTTTCGATTATAAAAATTTCCACGCTTTTCGAAATTTGAAATAGTATATACATTTAAAATTCATTGCTGTAGGAATTAGGTGCTATTTAGGTTCTCTCGAACCGTGCAAAAGTAAACTCGAAAATCCAACCGGAAGAATTGTTTTCATACAAGAGTTGAACCCCAAATACGACAATTAGTCGAGATATCACCCCCGAAAGGCCCAAGTTACCCTTTATTAAGAGCATTGGCCATTTTCTCGGTAGCGTTAAATCAAATCGTATGTGAGTGCTTTTTGTATTCAAGTGCTATGTATGTGCTTCTCGATTATCCATGAGACAAGCAAGCCCCAATTACGACCTTTTTTCGAGATACCACCTTTAAAAGGTTGGGCCCCTCTGAAATAAGAGCATGGGCTATTCTTTAATATCGTTAATTCAAATTACACCATATTTATGTGCGTTTCATGTGCTTCATAATTATTTAAAAGAGAAACCTCAAATTCTCAAATTTCTTTAGATACCAACCCCGAAAGTCACAAGCTACCCTATAAATAAGAGCATTGGCAATTTTTTCGACCACATAGACCATATCTATGTGCTTTGTATGTTGTTGTCGAGAATCTGAGGAACAAACCCCAAGTACCAAAATTTTTCGAGATACCATCCCCGAAAGGCCCTAGCTACCCTCTAATAAGAAAATCGGCTATTTTCTCGATGGCGTTAAATCAAAGTACCCCATATTTAAGCGTTACTTTTGTGCCTTTTGAGTATCCAAGGGAAAATACGCAAATATGAAAATATCCCCTGAGATACCAATCTCAAACGATCCAAGCTACTCTTTAATATGAGCACTGACAATTTTCTCGATATTGTCAAATTAAAACCCACCACATTTGAGTGCTATTTCTTGCTTTTTGAGTATTTAAGGGGAGGTATGCACCTAGGAGCCGAAAAAAGGTAATTTTTGTGAATTGATTATAAGGCAAAGTATTTGAAATTTCGCATTGAGAGTTTTTCTATTATCTAAAAGTATACACATTCAGAAATATGTTCAATTTTTTTTATTTTAAAAATAAAAATCTGACGAGGTTGTTGTATAATCTTCGTAGCACCGTAAAAAAAATCCCGGTAAACGATGCCCACTAGCGTTTCTTCAAAAATCATCTGAAACAAAAAAACCAACACGATTATTAATTTAGCTACTATAATCTAGTACTTGTTATAGCCGATTTTGAAAATATTGATTTTTGACAAAATGGCGGATGTTTGAACATAACATAGCGACTTTTCGACTAAAAATTAGTTACTTGTTATGTTCAAACGTCCGCCATTTTGTCAAAAATCAATATTTTCAAAATCGGCTATGACAAGTACTAGATTATAGTATTTAATTTAATAATCTTTTTGGTTTATTTGTTTCAGATGATTTTTAAAGAAACGCCGGTGGGCACCGTTTACCCGGATTTTCTTTACGGCATTACGAAGATTATGCAACAACACGATCATTTTTTGATTTTTTTAAATTAAAAAAATTAAACATATTTTTGAATGTGTATACTTTTATGTTCCTTGAAAAAAATCCACAAAAATGATCTTTTTCCGGGTTGTAGGTGTATATCTCCTCTTAAGAGAAATGTCAAATGTGATGATTTTTACAGATACCACCCCTAACAGCTACGATCCATAATACGAGCATCGGTTATTTTTTTCGGTAAGGTAAAATTCACTTACACTCCATTTATGTGATTTTCAAATTTCAAAGCGTCGAACCCCAAATTCGAAAATTGTTCACAATACCCACCTCTGATATTCTCAAGCTATCCTTCATTTAGGGCATTGGCTATTTCGTCGATACTGTGCTTCTCGAATATCCAAGAGACAAACCTCCAATACAAAAATTTCTCGCGATACCATCTCTGAAAGACCCAACCCCCTTTAATAAGAGCATTGGCTATTTTTTCGTTATCGTGAAATATAATTGCTTCACTTTTGAATGCTTTTTGTGTTATTTTCAAGTATCCAAGAGACTAATCTCCAAAACGAGAATTTATCGAAATGCCACCTCTGAAATGGCCGAGCTGATCTTTAATAAGATTGGCTTGGGTTTATTTAAGCTTATTTTATTGATATCTTTGAATCAAGTTACACCATAATTAAGTGCTATCTATGTGCTTTTGGAGTATCCAACAGACAAATTTCAAACACAAAAATCCGCTAGAGACACAAGCCTCTCTCTAATAAAATTATAGATATTTTTTTTTTCATCACGATACGCGGTAGCATCTCGACGCCATGTAATTCATTCGAAAGATTAATATATTAAATAAAATTGAAATAAAAATTGGTTTTATTCTTCAACATATTTTACAATAACAAATATATATTTATTATCATAATTGAGCAAGTATTTGTGGTAAGAATAATGAGGATTTATAATCTCCCTTGGTGTTATCAGTTTCAAAAAATCTTACAAGATATTTTTTAAGCATGTATATAATTTTTCATTCGACAGCTCAACCATAAACTTAAATCCACGTTGTATGACTTATTTTCACTATGACAACTTTTATCACTAATTTAATATTTTTTTATTTTTGTATTGAAAGTATTTGGAAGGCGGACTTGTTCCAACAAAAAATTCCGAATAATATTTATTGTGTTATTAACAGCGTAATCTATACTGATCGTAGAACAAATAAAATACTATTTTGTTGGTTGTTTTTTCTTATGTCTCGTGTGTGTTAACCTATCAAAAACATAATGTAATTTTTCAAACTTATAATTAAGTATTTTAAACTTTCAAATAACCGTGAATGATATAAGTAAATATCAACAAACAAGTTTTTACAAAACTTCGTGAAAACATTTTTCAAGTCTTTATCATGTCATCGATTTGCCTTAGAATAAGGTTACACAATCTATCTTTTGCAATTTCCATTATAAAAATAATAAAATATTTTTCAATTTCTTTACTTAATATCTTTGGAAAAATATCTTTGGAAATGATACCTTATTATATCATTGCTGCTCTGTGCATTACAGGCAAAATTACGTTTTCAAACATGAAAACCAACTAGTGTTTTAGAGATATTGCTTGAAAATATTTTTTGTCATAATCGTGTAATCTTATAAATACTATATTTAATTCAATATTTGAATAGGAACTGCAATGTGCATATTACTCTTATGCACTAAATAACATTGCGTCTTGAATAACAATATCATTTCGCATTCGTGGTATCATTTCCTTTTACCACAAGACATACGTACGCAGAAAATACGTACTATTTTTCAAAAGAGATTACTGCTAAACAGGCTGTATTTTTATACTACAAACAGTTGAAGGATGCTTCTCGTATACCTTCCCAATCAAAAGATTGATTCGATTAGAATTTTATTACTTCGCGGTATAATAAAAAATGTTTAAAAAAATAATTGCTATGGAAGTTACTAAGAGCATTGATTTTGTGTATTAATAATGCTAAAATAATGTCATTAACAAATTCAAAAAAAATTATTTAACATTTCGACAGAAAACTTTATTTGATTTTCTAAAAAATAAATTCTCAGACTTTCCAAATACATGTATTTTCAAAAAATTCCTTTATTTTTATTTATTTTTAGAAATTGGTAAAATTTCGTCAATTTTGGATATGATTTCTCCATGATACACCTAGAAAGTTTCAGGCTTATTGAACTAATAGTTTCGTAAAAACAGCCTATGGAAATAACAAAAATGGCATTTCGGAAAGGAAAGAAAATTTATAAAAAATTTATAGTTATTTATTTATAGTTTTTCTATGAATTTAGTTTTTCTATCATTGAATTCATTCCGTAAGATCAAATGTAATGTTTTCTAACGAGATATTAAACGATTTTTTTCAAATTATTTATTTATAACGTTTTTATTGTGATTATTCGAAAGCAATGTTATTCGGGTCTACGATATGGTCGTTTTTTTTTCAAATTTTGATTGTATCGCAAAGTACTTGAAATTCTTATCCAATCCCACTTCTCACTGAATGTACACGTGAAGCATCCTTAAAATCAAGGTCTGGTCTGTAGCAAAGAGCATACTGGTAGTTTTCGTATGAAAAAGCTTCAATTTACTATAGTCACCTCTTTAGAAAAATTGCACGCATTTGTGTCTATTTACGTGCCTAAGTGTAGTTTCCGGATCTCAAAATCGCTTCAAAAGTGATCTGGGCCATTAAATGTTGATTACAGATGCAACATTATCGCGAGTACATCACCAATTGCGGTGATACTTTGAACGTTGCAGATTTTGGCTTCATCTTTTTGTCGAACTGGACCCATTTATCATTGCGTAGACAGAATGCTGTAAAATGACCTAGCGTATGATTGAGGCCCGGTATACTAGATGCGTTCCTTAAGCTTGGTGGCATTGCAGGTTCATCAAAGTGGATGATGCCTCGGAGATAAAACTCTTCGGTCATGAAAGAAAGTTTTAATGTGCGAGGAATGTGTTGAAGCCTAACTTGCTCGTTGCCATCAAGTGACGTTACTTCGAATACGATGAAATCCCCTGTAATATGAAGATAATAGTAAATTTTTCAAATGTGAACTTTTGTGCTACCAACCAACCTGTTGTCGTCAAATCCGTAATCGATTCGCCAATACAATTTTTCGTTGAACATCGCCTGACCCGATCTAATGTTATCTCGTTGTCAATATCTGCGTTGTGCGCGGAACCTGTCAGTGCTTTAAGACTGATAGCGAGGAATGGAAAGTGTTTCACCATTGGTGGACACTTGGAATTGCAGATCGATTTTTCTTGGAAACATGGGAGATCCTTCAACAATATGCGACACATCCCAGCTATGGTTATGTTGCAATCGACGAGAAGGCAGTTGAGTTCCGGATGACCTTGATTAGGGAAGTTTTTTACGAGAATATTTGATCGCGTTCGATACGTAGCCGATGTCACTTTTTTCTCGTGGACGTCGTGAATCATTTTCGCGAATTGGTTGGTACGAACGTTCGGTTTTATCATGTTTTCAAAATAATATTGAGAATCGAATGTTGTGGTCAATATCAGTTGGAAGATACTGTCGAAAGCACATGTATTGATTAGGTCGATTCGCTGTTTTCCCCGTCGGATCGGTTTTAATTCCGTCTCGCTTCCACTCTTCAGTATCGGCACCGACGATAATTTGTCGGTTAAAAGGAGCTCGTGTGGTGCATATGTTTTTTGAAGATATTTGCCGATTGGCCTCGCTTCTTCAAAATTATTCAAGTTGCTAGCAACTTTGCAGGGCCGTGATTTAAGCGGGTTTTCCTTTTGTTTTTCACTGCAGCTCTTGCAAATGCGAATTTGCCCGTATCCTTCCTCTTCTCCATCAACTGGCAAAGAGCACGAGTCGAGAGCATGGACAGCTCGTTTACAAATCTGTAAAAAAGGAATAAATATAACAAACAATTATTCAATCAGATAAGAGCCGTTTATTGTGATAAATGCAATGTTACATACCTTACAACGATGCGCTTCTCCGGGAAGATCACCATTTCGACATGCTGGGCAATTTGACGATACGATCTTGCTCACGATAGGAGATTGCTCATTCAAAATTTTTGTCACGGAAGAATGCTGTCTTTGTCCTCGTTTGACGTTGCGAAATCCTCGAGTCCGTTTTTCGTCAAATTTTCTCGCCTGATTCCTCCAGTTCTCGTAGGCACGGGACTCCACCAGTGCAGGAGCGTTTGGCTTATCTGTGCAGTCGATACAAATGCGTTTTTCTCCATATCCTTCTTCGCTTTGATCCATAGGCAATGAGCACGTTTCGAAAATATGGACTGCTCGTGAACAAATCTACAATGAACGATACATACGGCAATGAACGATTTATACTAATTAAAAAGAATATTGCCGCCTGCCACGCAATTACTTCGGCTCATAAACTAAGATATACCACACATTGGTGCGCCCCGCCTGGCAAATCACCGTTCCGACACGCTGGACAATTCGTCCTTAATGGGGCATTCTCGATTCGCGAACTACTCGATCTTGGATCGCCGACTTCTAGATCTTCACTTGCCATTGGACAATCTATCGTCGGAGGTGCCTGTTCTATCGAAGAACTATGGAGAGCCGGATTGCCGAATGCATTGTCCTCGTAAAAGTAATTTATTAAAAATAATTTAAATCTCCAACATTTGTATCAGGATTCTTACAATCTTATTCAATATATCAGCTTATAGAATATTTATGATACACACTTATTGCCATGCATGGATTGCATTTATAGGAAAGTCTTAATTTCATATCTACATTAGGGTGACATGCACTGTTTTGAACTTTATTTTTTAATTTTAAGTGTCACCGCAAAATTTTGTTTCTTCTAATGAGAACAAAATCCTGGCAGAAGGTTTTAATATATGGGTCATTCCATGTTAAATCGACTAAGAGTTGGAATCGACCCCTTTTACTATCAATGAAATTTGGTCAGAAGTTTTCGTTTGCAAAAAAACGAAGTTCCACGAAAGGAAAAAAATTAAAAAAAATTTCTTCAAAAGTTATGAAAAATTCAAAATTTCACAATTTATCGAATCTTCCAAGTTTATTTTTTAAATATCACGAAAACTTTTATAGTTACGAAAAAAAAAATAATCCGAAATTTTTTTTTGAAAAATGATGGATTTGGAGAATTTTGAATTTTCAAAAATCGTGAAAATCCAAGTTACGTATTAAATTGTTGGTTTAATTTTTTTTATATAATAGCTTGTACTGATCTTAAAAGATCATGAAATTTTCAGAAAGGTTTAGTTTTGTCAAAAATATGAATTTTTGAATTTGTCAAAATGGTGTAAATCCACGATCAACATTAAATTTTTGGTAAATTTTTTTTGTATATAATACCCTATACTGGCCTTAAAAGTTTACTTTTTTCACTGCTCAAAATTACAAAACTACATGATTGCTCAACTTTACTCAACTAAGAGGTAAGAAAATTTTTTTTGTTTACCAAAATTCAAAAATTTATATTTTTGAAACAAAAAAACACCATCCGGAAAATTTCAGGATGTTTTAAGATCAGTACAGGGTGTTATATAAAAAAAATTAACCAAAAATTTAATACGGAACTTGAATTTTCACGATTTTTGAAAATTGAAAATTCTCCAAATTCATCATTTTTCAACAAAATTTTTCGCATATTTTTGAAAAAACAAAAAACACCTTTATGAAAATGTCAGGATTTTTTAAGATCAGTACAAGGTATTATATACAAAAAAATTGAACCAAAAATTTAATTCGGAACTTGGATTTTCACGATTTTTGAATATTAAAAAATTTTCCAAATTCATCATTAAAAATAAAAAAAATGTCGTAGCCCTAAGTATACTCTTTAAGACGAATTCAGAACGATTTTTCGTAACTATAATAGTTTACGAGATATTTAAAAAATTAACTTGGAAGATTAGGAAAATTGTGAAATTTTGAATTTTGCATAACTTTCGAAGAAAAATTTATAATTTTCTTTCCTCCGGTGAAACTTCGTTTTATTAAAAACGAAATCTTCTGGCCAAATTTCATCGAAATGGGTCGAGATGGGTCGATTGCAACTCTTGGTCGATTTGACTGGGAATGACCCATATCTATTATCATGTCTGGAACATAAAAATCGTAGTTAAAAGTTAAAAAAATATTCAGGTCTTGCATATTCATACATTTGTTTAAACAATATTAAATAATTTTTTATTTTTAATGTCCCATATTTTTTGACAAATATTTGTCAAATGACTAAACATTTTCCTCTAGGTGGTATGGTTTCCTAGTTATGAATTTTTGAATTAGTCGATTCTTGAAAAAACGTATGGTAGAAAAATTTATAATGAGAACACTTTCTGTATATCCTACAGTAAGTTATCCAAGGAGTTTTCTTCCTATAATTGGCTAAACATCAACAAAAAAAATATTTCATATTAAAAAACAAAAATTAATTAATATTGTTTAGTCAAATGGGTGAATATGTAAGACCTGAATATTTTTTTGGTTTTAACAACGATTTTTCTATGTTAGATAAGATAATGAATGTGTTAAAACGAAGTTTTTCAGGTCTCATCGCGGTGGATACAAAAGTACGCAGCAATGTTCGTTAAAGTTCTTTTTTCAACTGAGTGACTATTAAATATTGATATTGTTTTTTTCAATTTTCGCCTACTTTTATAAATTTACCGTATTTAAAAGATTATTTGGTGAGCAAGTTGAAAAAAAAAAAAATCGATTTTCGGCATATCGTAAATTCCATATCGTAAATTTTTTCAGCAACGCAGTACAAACATAGTAATTTACAATATGAAGTGAAGAGTTCACATGTGCAGTTGCAAATACTGTGGCTTATTTTAGTAAAATGATTGGTTATTAGCAAGTAATAAAGAAAATAAAGAAAGAGCGCGTTTTCAAAAGTAACGAGCGCTGACATCTCTGATTCAAAATGATTTTTCAAATTACTTTCTATCAATCAAAATATTTACCCCGGTCCGGTTATCATCGAGGTTAGCCGCATTGCCTGAACTTTCGGATTCGGTGGCAGAAAGATTGTTATTACTGTCCATAGTTACGAACGATGTTTGGTTGGTCGTGTCTTTTGCTGAATAGTCTGGACTTTGATTCTCCTTTCGCCTTCGTCGCTGTTTTTCGACAGCCATTTCAGCTTCGTTTAGTTTGCATATCCCGTCGATATAATTTTTATGCTTTTCAACGAAGACATCCGGACGTACTCGTGCATTCATATCCTTGAGCAACAGTTTTTTTATTATCCGGAACTCAGCTTCGACGTGCGCACTGGATGGCGGGCAACGGCCGTACCCAAAACTATCGCGGACAATGCAGCTCCACAAAGGCAGCCATTTCAAATTTTTAATAAGGCGATCTGCGAAGCTTGGCAGCCAATGCGCATTTACCTCTGTTCCCGAAATCTGTCGTATATCTCTTTGAATCGAGTCGTCGATTTCTTGACCCCATTCATGCCATTTACTCGGCTCAGCTATACTCCGGACAGATTTCGCCTGGCAATCGGTTTCTGCTGACTCTTCGTCTACCTCTTCAGTCCATTCGTCGTCGAGATCGAGTTCCTCCATAAGGTTTTCCGTTATGACTTGTCTCATATATGATTTTGCTCTGTCGCAGGCCGAAATTTTGCCGCCTTTCGATTCGCCGCAATTTTTACTGCGAGCGATCGTCAATAAGGCTCGTACTATCCGTTCCGCCTCCTCGATGTTCCTGCACATGATGAGTTTTCCGATTCCAACTTTATAAAATTTTCCCACTTCAGATCGGACGCTGCGCATTGAATTAGCCCACAATTTAATGAAGTGGGCAACGTCAATCCTGATATAACATTCAGATAACTTGCCCGTGAAGAATTGATCAGCGTACTGATTTATCGTCTTATACGTGGTGAAAGATCGAACGGCTGCAGACAGAAGAGCTGTTGACGCATCACATGTGATTTCTCCAGGAAGTGTCAAGCCCCATTGCTCGATCCACTGAGTCAACCAAAAAGATATCGCTCCTGTCGTTTGTCGCTCGCTTAACATTTGTGCAACAGATAATGGACTTGAAGAATTTGTGATAACGGCGATATATAAAAATATTGGTCCCGAGTTCGTTTTGTTGACTCGAGCTATTGGGGTTATAATCGACCCTGAGGCATCGATAGCAAGGCTAACGTGTTGCCCTTCGCTTGCAGTCGTGTAAATCGTCCTCTGATGTTTTGTAGAATAATGCACAAAAAACGGCTCGTGTCCGATCCACGGAATTTCTTCCCTCATCTTGTAGTTACTCAAAACTTCAAGTGCTGCAATTGGGTTTGGATGGAGGTACTCAGATGCCGCGGTCTGCGATTTTATCGTGCGCATCACATTGGTTGAAGGGAGATGTGGCGGCTCACTATCGCCATCCCCCATCATTTCATTTGCCATTTCGCAACGAAGCACATGCGCCGATTTTCCTTGCAATTGTTTACCGAGATTGGTTCTGGTAGATCCTCGTACATATCGCTTGCCACATTCCTGCTCATCTGTTGGAGAAGTGGTGCAGCAATGTATCATCACAATATCATCGTTACGTTCGATGATACAGCTTATCTCAGAACCGCAACGACATGATCCAGTGATGGTACCGGAAGTACATTCTGCATTTAGATGATGGTAGCGGAAATTATATGCACATTTCAACCGCGTACTCTTCCAGATCTTTTGAGTGATGAACTCCTGCCATTCCCCTGAAAAACGATAGTTATCTATAAATAGTATTATCGAAACCGGGGAAGCGACGCGCCCGGTATCTTAATGTTAATGTTAATGTTCGACCGAAATATTTTGCTACGGATAATGACGTTAGCAGAGTCGTAAATTTTTATTTGTGCATCAAATCAGCACCCAAATAGACCTAGATAAAAGTAATGTTATAAGACCGCTCAATTTTTTTTCTACCATGAAGTATTTAAAAATATCTCCAATATCGAAAATGGGCCACGATCGATTTTTTGGGATCACAGATTGTGTACGCAATATAAATGCAATCAAATAACATCCCAGATTGAAATAGTTATTCCACTTATGCTTCCTTGTAGAGGAGGCTTTGTTTTCGTGGAAAAACAAAAATTCGATTTTTTTCATGGTGGTGTGTTCACAATGTTCGAAGGCATCACAAAAACACAGAAAAAATACCCTTCTGATCTATTTCACGTTATCTAAGCCACCCATTTTTCAAGTTCATCAAATAAATTTTGAAATTTATTCGATTTAAGTACTATTTGGATACAACATCCACATCGACTGCCTCTAGGTGTTTACGATTTTTTTAGACGGCTATTGGGTTTTTATTTTCACAAAATGCCTTTGCTACCAGAATCGGATTTCCATTTAAAAAAAAAAAACGATTTTTGTTTTTATTTTTCATTCTCTTTTAGAAGAAAAAAATTTCACAATATTTCGACTGTCCAAAAATTTGTTTTTGAATCATTTTTTTCGAAAATATGTTTTTCTCAAAAAGAGGGTTGATCGCCAATAGACTCATTTTTTCTTACATTCTCTGAGTCAATACCGATTTGTAAACGAAGAGGCAAAGTGGCAAAGTCAGAACTTCTTAAAGTATAATTTCACAATACCTTGACAGGAAGAGTAAAAAAAAACCATACACTGAGAGAAAAAATTACTAGGACCAAAAAATCGTTTATTTCATTATTTGCCAGAAAATATTTGTTTGGTTCAAGTAAATAGAGAACCAAAAATGGTTTTATAGAACAAAAAAAATATTACTAGAACCAAACAAATATTTACTTGAATAAAAAAAAATATTTTCTGGCAAATAATGAAATTAACGATTTTTTGGTCCTAGTAATTTTTTCTCTCAGTGTACCCAAGAACGCCTGAGTTTGCTACTTTGCCTCTTCGTTTACAAATGGGTTTTGACTCAGAGAAGGTGAAAAAAAATTTAAGAGCAATAGCAAAACATTATTTCAAAAAAAGCGCCACTCTTTTTAAAAAAATGTATTTTTGAAAGAAAATCGAGAATCAATTTTTGAAAATGAACAAATTTTAGAATGTTTTTTCCTTAGAAAGTTTAAAAAATCAAAGAATTTTCGTTTTTTTTTTTTAAATTGAAATCCGGTTCTCCGAAGAGAAACATTTTGAATGATTTTGTTTGCGTTCTCTCCATCCGTATGAAAGGACATAATTCTTTCTAATAAAATACTATATAGAGCAAATTCTTGATATTCATACATTTGTTTCTCACAGTGGTAATTTTTTTTTTGCCACAGAAAGAATTATTTCCTCTCCATCTCTATAGAGAGGAAGAATTCTTTGTTTGGACAGCATTCTACTACAGCAAGATTTTTGTTTTATGGTGAGAAAATGAAACTTTCTCAATGAAAAAAAGAGAATGAAAGAAGAGAAGAGACATTTTGAAAGATTTTGCATTTATTATCTCCATTTCTATGGAAAAATAAGAATTATTTATATAGAGAAAACTCTTGCTGCGGAGACATCTGTTTCTTGCTGTAGAGAAATTTTTCTACGAAGAGAAAAATGTTGAAAGATATTTTATAAGTTCTACAGAGAGGAAAGAATTATTTGTACAGAGGGCATATTTTGAAAGATTTCGCATTCATCATCTCCATGTCTATGGAAAAAAAAGAATTATTTATTTAGAGAAAATTCTTGCTGCGGAGACATCTGTTTCTTGCTGTAGAGAAATTTTTTGTCTTTCCATAAAAAGAATACTTTTTGCTAAGAAGAAATGGAGGAAAAAATTCTTTCTACGCAGGGAATTTTACTGCAGTGAGAATTTTGCTGTATGGTGAGAAACGAACTTTCTTTACAAAAGAAAAGAATATGTTCTACGAAGAGCAAAATTTTGAAAGATTTTTTATGAGTTCTACGGAGAGGAAAATTAATTTTTATAGAGGGCTTATTTTGAAAGATTTTGCATTCATCATTTCCATTTTTATGGAAAAATAAGAATTATTTATATAGAGAAAATTATTGCTGCGGAGACACTTGCTTGTTGCTGTAAAGAAATTTTTTGTCTCTCCATATAAAGAATGCTTTTCGCTAAGAAGAAATGGAGGAAAAAATTCTTTCTACGCAGGGAATTTTACTGCAATGAGAATTTTGCTGTATGGTGAGAAACGAACTTTCTTTAGAAAGGAAAAGAATATGTTCTACGAAGAGAAAAATGTTGAAAGATTTTTTATGAGTTCTACGGAGATGAAAATTAATTTTTATAGAGGGCATATTTTAAAACATTTTGCATTCATCATCTCCATTTCTATGGAAAAATAAGAATTATTTATACAGAGAAAATTCTTGCTGCGGAGACACTTGCTTGTTGCTGTAGAGAAATTTTTGTCTCTCCATATAAAGAATGCTTTTCGCTAAGGAGAAATGGAGGAAAAAATTCTTTCTACATAGGGAATTTTACTGCAGTGAGAATTTTGCTGTATGGTGAGAAAGGAACTTTCTTTAGAAAGGAAAAGAATATGTTCTACGAAGAGAAAAATTTTGAACGATTTTTTATGAGTTCTACGGAGATGAAAATTAATTTTTATAGAGGGCATTTTTTAAAAGATTTTGCATTCATCATCCCCATGTCTATGGAAAAATAAGAATTATTTATATAGAGAAAAATCTTGCTGCCGAGACACTTGCTTGTTGCTGTAGAGAAATTTTTTGTCTTTCCATACAAAGAATACTTTTCGCTAAGCAGAAATGGAGAAAATAATTTTTTCTACAGAAGGAATTTTACTAAAATAAGAATTTTGCTGTACGGTGAGAAAAGAACTTTCTCTAGAAACTAAAAGAATATTTTCTACAAAGAGAAAAGTTTTGAAAGATTTTGTATGCGTTCTCACCATCTGTATAAAGAAAATATTTTTTTCTATGGAGGGACTATATACAGCAAGTTTTTGCTGTTGAGAAATTTGTTTTTTAATGTAAAAAATTTTCTTTTGTCTGCGTAGAAAGAATTATTTCTTTTAAATAGAGAGGAAGAGGATAGAATTCTTTCTACGGAGGGCGTTTTACTGCATCAAACATGTTGCTCTATGGTAAGAAAGGAATTTCCTCTGTGGAAAGACAGAACTAATTTTTACAAAGAGAAATATTTTGAATAATTTTTTGTTTTCTTTATACGTACCTTTCTGAAATTTCTTCACGTTTCGAGGCTGTTTCTTGCTGAGGTGTATGACTCGTGTTTCCACAAGTTTATCAAACTGACTTGCCGGAACATTGATTGTGAAACGAAACGCACTGGTTGAGTTTAGGATCGAATTATCCAGGAGACTCTTGGCAATTTCGGTATCACAATCCTCGCTGCGGTCATCACTCGGTGTGTAGTTATTCCACAGGCGACTCCTCACACCATCCTGATTGCACACAACGTACGTGTAGAGAGCCTCTGTACTCTTGACATTATTTATCTCCTTTGCGATTTCTTTCCAAACATTGTCGCTTTTTGAAACGATATACCCATCGTCGTCAGGACTCAACCTTTCTTTAAATTTTTCAAGGACATTTACGACCACATTCGCGTCGATTTTTCGAGGCCTTCCACGCTTTTTATTTCCATCTCTTACTAGTTCAGGATTACTTCTCTCTTCCATTATGAGTTAATTTTTCGATTTCGTAAATTCGTTACCGCAGCACTGAGACGTGAAATGACAAAACAATGTTTTCTATATTAACGCACTTTTCATCCCTAGGTCTTGTTTACTTTCGAGTACGCAGTTATGGATGGAGTACGCATCTATGCGCGCCACAATCCACATCAGTGGAGCAGAAGTGCTGCCATCAGTCGTTTGGATCGAGGAATTACTTCCGTATAGGATTATTCCTATCGCGCGTCGGCCGGCACGTCAGTTTCGGTATAAGCACGCATGCGTGCGTATGTATGTGATTAAATGACTGTTTACGCTCTATCTTTCGCAAATTTGAAACTATCGCCTCGACATTTTTTGCGTAAAAGGGTTAGGGAATAAGGACATTCGGCATTGAATTTGGTACAAATTCTTTAAGGGATTTAAATTTTACAAAATTTTGAAATTTACAAAAAATGTCTATAATCGCTCCGACTTTCGTAAATTTGAAACTATCATCCCACATTTTTTTCATAGAAGGGCTAGGGTATGAGGGTGTTAAATACTGCATTTGGTAAAAATCTCTTTAGGGGTTAGAAATTTATAAAATTTTGAAATTATCCAACAAAATTTGTAATTGCTATAACTTTCGTAATTTGGAGCTATCGATGCAATTGCTTTTACATAAACGGGCTAGGGCATAAAGACCTTTGGTATTGAATAAAAATCTCTTAAGGGACTGAAAATTTATAAAATTTTGAAATTGCTGTCATCACACAACGCTTCACTAAGAAAAAAATTGTGCTAATTCAGAAGCTTGCGCATTGCTTCCTGCTTATTTTATTTCACTCACAAAGCTTCATCTATTTGGAACCCAATTTTGCGATAATTATCATCCTCGTGGAGCTTCGTGAGCGAGATAAAATAATGAGGAAGCAAGTTTCTAAATTTCCACATTTCTTTATTCACACTGTTATTTATAATATCACGTTTATTTATACCAAAAGCGTTGATTTCAAAGAAAAAATGTACTTAAAGCAAGAGAGATTTGATCGTCGCTAGCCACATACATACATTTTTTCATCATGTAAACCTGACTATTTTCGATTTGGCCGAAACTTCGCTTAGTTCATCGTATGAACCCATAAGCAATGCTCAAATTTTATTACATTTTTTGGAGCCGCTGTCCCGAAATACGCGACCATCGAATATTTTTGACATTTGAAAATGCTCAATTTTCTATCGAGCATATCTCTGCAACGGTTGATCATATCGAAAAGTATATGAGGGATTCTCTGTCAATTCAGCCACTTTTTTTTCGACCATCTCAGATGTGCCCCATCATTGGTTATATCAAAGTGCTACTAAAAGGCATTCTATGTGATTTTTTCTGGATTTTTTAATTATAATTTTTAGAAATCGCCTTTTTTTTCCAAATGAATATATCTCGGAAACTTAAAGTAACTGAAAAAAAACGTCTACATATAATAGTTGTAGTTTTGTGTTAGCATTTAAGCGGAATGTTTGAAATAATTTTTACGTTCCGGTAACACAGATTTTTTACCAAAAAAGGGGATAATTATTTTTTTATTCAAAAAAGGCCATTTTTTTTACTGAAAAAATTACAAAGACTTCCAGTATATCTGACGATATCGCAAAAAAATCGCCAGAGTGGCACGGATCGAGGTTCTAGGGTAAAAAAATGAAACCACACAAATTAATTTTTTTTTCTACCGGAGCCTCGTTAACATATCTCGGAAACTTGCAGTTACTGAAAAAAAATGCCTCTACATAAAAGTTGTAGTTTTGTGTTAGCTTTCGAGCGGAATATTTTTAATGATTTTTACGTTCCGGTAACGCTGATTTTTCACCAAAAAAGGGGGAAATTATTTTTTTATTCAAAAACAGCCCTTTTTATTTGGCTGAAAAAATTGTAGAGTCTTCCAGTATATCTGACGATATCGGAAAAAAATCGCCAGAGTGGCACGGATCGAGGTTCTGATAGAAAAAAAATAATTTGTGTGGTTTCATTTTTTTTACCCTAGAACCTCGATCCGTGCCACTCTGGCGATTTTTATGCAATATCGTCAGATATACAGGAAAACTCTGTAATTTTTTCAGCCAAATAAAAACGGCTTTTTTGAATAAAAAAATAATTTCCTCCTTTTTTGGTAAAAAATCAGCGTTAGCAGAACGTAAAATTTATTTCAAATATTCCGCTCGAAAGCCAACACAAAACTACAACTTTTATGTGCAGACATTTTTTTTCAGTTACTTAAAGTTTCTGAGATATGTTAACGATGTTCCGGTAGAAAGAAAATTAATTTGTGTGGTTTAATTTTTTCACCCGAGAACCTCGATCCGTGCCACTGTGGCGATTTTTTTGTGATATCGTCAGATATACTGAAAGACTCTGTAATTTTTTCAGCAAAAAATGGCCTTTTTTGAATAAAAAAATATTTATCCACTTTTTTGGTAAAAAATCAGCGTTACCGAGACGTAAAGATTATTTCAAGTCATCCGCTCGAAAGATAATACAAAACTACACCTTTTATGTAGAGACATTTTTTATCAGTTACTTCAAGTTTCCGAGATATATTCATTTGGAAAAAAAATGGTATTTTCTAAAATGTTGAATTAAAAAATCTGGAAAAATTCACATAGAATGCCTTTTAGTAGTACTTTGATATAACCAATTATGGGGCAGATCTGAAATAGTCGAAAAAAAGTGGCTGAGTTGACGGAGAATCCCTCATATATAGGATTTTTTTCATTTGTCTACCTTTTTAACAAAATATTGTCCAAATTTTTTTAACAAAATTTAAGCGGTCAAAATAGTTTTAAAAAATTAGAATTACGATACCCAACTCCTCCCCTCGAATTCTGAACAAAAATTCTCAAAGATACTAAAATTCATAACGAACATTTTCTTTAAAAAAACAATGAACTAAGCACCTCTGGCGGTTAACGAGATATTGATATTTTTATATTTCATTTATTTGTTGTTCATCAATTTTTGTCTATCTGTTCAATCATTTGGGCTCCGAATAGTGTTTAAAAAAATAGTAAAAGCGACTGATTTCGATCAAGAATACGTATACACATGATTTGGTAGAATGATTTTTATACTCGTATAATTTTTGTTTTATCTTCTCCTACATTTAAGTATTTTCTTCCGTATGTAGTCGTATTTTATTCGTATATTCAATTTTTTAAAATTTTTTCGCTTTCAACCAAATTCTACCATCTTTTAGCAAAAACTTAGCTGTTGTGAAGCGGAATTACGAATGATCGAAATAATTTTTAATGAATATCGTCGATTATCGGAAAATTCAAAATGGTGTATAATCAATAAAAAATGAGAAGTCAGTAAAAAATAAAGCTGTCTGAACCGGCATGGGTTTTCCGCAGTTTTCCATGCTACAGCGAATGCAATACGCAGTATAGCTAAAATGCAGCTACGGATACTCGGAAGATTAGGAGCTAGCGAAGTGCGGGTAAAGAATGATGGGAGGGGCAAATTGGGAAGGGTCGTAAAACCCAAAAGGGTATACGTTAGAAATTCGATGGTCTCGTATGCTGGAATAGCGGCTCCAAAAAATCGAATAAAATTTGATTGTTTTTGCGCTCATACGATAAAATAAACAAAGTTTCGGGGGAATCGAAACTGGTTAGGTTCACATGATGAAGAAAGTACACTACGATCTCGATTTAAGCAAGAGCGGCGGGACTGGCACCGCTAGACACTTGCTTAAATCGAAGTTGCGCAAATGTCGCCCGTGCGTCCACGCGCATCTCACACCAGTCGGGAGCCGTGTCCGCTCTCACACCGGCGCTCTCATACCATGTGCCACGTCGATCGATATCCGCCGCATAGTGGGGACTCCTGCTTATATCGAAGCTGCTTAAATCGAGATCGTAGTGTACGTGTGATCCCCCATATAAAACTTTCAATTTAATCAATATTTTGTACGCATCATGACTAATAGAGAAACTGTTCGAAGATCTTATATCAATATATCAATTCATCATCAACAAATGTGTGTTGTTGTTGACGCATCATCTTCAACAAATGTTTTTTTTTCGTAAACGCAGATGTTGCACGAGTCTCCGGTTCTTCAAGTTGCACAATATTCAAATCATATGAAAAATTGAGGTTACATTAGGCTTAAATGTGACATGATACAAAAGACAGATCCGAATCCGAAGATTCAAAATTCTAACCTACCTTGAATATTGAATAACATCACTTAAATATCACGTTAAAAGATGAAAAAACAGCAACCGCACTTACCTTTATCCGCCCGGATCTGCGATTCATCTGATAATCAGAAATTGATAATAAAAAATTTTAAGCAGCATTTTCGATACTTAATAGCCGGATTCTACCTATTTTGACGAAAAATTATCGGACAGATGTTGCGACCGTGGTTCTATGACATAAAATATTCTACAATAAAAAATGGCTGATTATTAATCACAACAAAAAAAAGTAGGTAATAACATTAGGTTTGCTGGTTACATTGAGTTTCCTGCATCGAAAATTTAACCCCATCGACTAACTTCCGGTTGGATTTTCAAGTTTACTTTTGTACGGTTCAAGAGCACATAAATAGCACCTAATTCCTGTTACATTAGATTTCGAATGCATGTACTTTTTCAGATTTCGAAAAGACTAAAAATTTTCAAAAATCGAAAAAACATACTTCCGGTTGGATTTTTAAGTTGACTCATGCATGGTTCGAGAGCACCTAAATAGCACATAATTCCTATAGCGTCATATTTTGAATCTACGTATTTTTTCGAATGGCGAAAAGTCTCAACATTTTCCAAAATTGGAAAAAAATACTTCTGGTTGGATTTTTGATTTTTTTTGCATCGTTCAAAAGCACTTAAAAAGCACTTAATTCCCATAGCATTAGATTTTAAATAACCCCATTTTTTCGAATTTCGAAAAACTCAAAAATCTTTCAAAATCGAAAAAAAAATATTTCCGTTGGGATTTTGAAATTTAACTTTATACGGTTCAAAAGCACATAAAAAGCACTTAATTCCTATGCTCTTGGATTTCGAATGCATGTACTTTTTCAAATTTCGAAAAGTCTGAAAATTTTTCAAAATCGAAAAAACATACTTCCGGTTGGATTTTTGAGTTTTCTTGTGCATGGTTCGAGATCACCTAAATAGCACATAATTCCTGTAGCATTAGATTTGTAATGCATGTACTTTTACAAATTTCGAAGTCTCAACATTTTCCAAAATTGAAAAAAAATACTTCCGGTTGGATTTTTGAAACTTTTCTTGGCTCGTTCGAAAGCACTTAAAAAGCACTTAATTCTTATATCATTAGATTTTGAATAAACCAATTTTTTCGAATTTTGAAAAACTCAAAAAACGAAAAAATCGAAAAAAAATATTTCCGTTGGGATTTCGAAATTTTACTTTATCCGGTTCAAAAGCACATAAAAAGCACTTAATTCCTATGCTCTTGGATTTCGAATGCATGTACTTTTTCAAATTTCGAAAAGTCTGAAAATTTTTCAAAATCGAAAAAACATACTTCCCGTTTAATTTTTGAGTTTTCTTGTGCATGGTTCGAGAGCACCTAAATAGCACATAATTCCTGTAGCATTAGATTTGTAATGCATGTACTTTTACAAATTTCGAAGTCTCAACATTTTCCAAAATTGAAAAAAAATACTTCCGGTTGGATTTTTGAAACTTTTCTTGGCTCGTTCGAAAGCACTTAAAAAGCACTTAATTCTTATATCATTAGATTTTGAATAAACCAATTTTTTCGAATTTTGAAAAACTCAAAAAACGAAAAAATCGAAAAAAAATATTTCCGTTGGGATTTCGAAATTTTACTTTATCCGGTTCAAAAGCACATAAAAAGCACTTAATTCCTATGCTCTTGGATTTCGAATGCATGTACTTTTTCGAATTTCGAAAAGTCTGAAAATTTTTCAAAATCGAAAAAACATACTTCCGGTTTAATTTTTGAGTTTTCTTGTGCATGGTTCGAGAGCACCTAAATAGCACATAATTCCTGTAGCATTAGATTTGTAATGCATGTACTTTTACAAATTTCGAAGTCTCAACATTTTCCAAAATTGAAAAAAAATACTTCCGGTTGGATTTTTGAAACTTTTCTTGGCTCGTTCGAAAGCACTTAAAAAGCACTTAATTCTTATAGCATTAGATTTTGAATAAACCAATTTTTTCGAATTTTGAAAAACTCAAAAAACGAAAAAATCGAAAAAAAATATTTCCGTTGGGATTTCGAAATTTTACTTTATCCGGTTCAAAAGCACATAAAAAGCACTTAATTCCTATGCTCTTGGATTTCGAATGCATGTACTTTTTCAAATTTCGAAAAGTCTGAAAATTTTTCAAAATCGAAAAAACATACTTCCGGTTGGATTTTTGAGTTTTCTTGTGCATGGTTCGAGAGCACCTAAATAGCACATAATTCATGTAGCATTAGATTTGTAATGCATGTACTTTTACAAATTTCGAAGTCTCAACATTTTCCAAAATTGAAAAAAAATACTTCCGGTTGGATTTTTGAAACTTTTCTTGGCTCGTTCGAAAGCACTTAAAAAGCACTTAATTCTTATATCATTAGATTTTGAATAAACCAATTTTTTCGAATTTTGAAAAACTCAAAAAACGAAAAAATCGAAAAAAAATATTTCCGTTGGGATTTCGAAATTTTACTTTATCCGGTTCAAAAGCACATAAAAAGCACTTAATTCCTATGCTCTTGGATTTCGAATGCATGTACTTTTTCAAATTTCGAAAAGTCTGAAAATTTTTCAAAATCGAAAAAACATACTTCCCGTTTAATTTTTGAGTTTTCTTGTGCATGGTTCGAGAGCACCTAAATAGCACATAATTCCTGTAGCATTAGATTTGTAATGCATGTACTTTTACAAATTTCGAAGTCTCAACATTTTCCAAAATTGAAAAAAAATACTTCCGGTTGGATTTTTGAAACTTTTCTTGGCTCGTTCGAAAGCACTTAAAAAGCACTTAATTCTTATAGCATTAGATTTTGAATAAACCAATTTTTTCGAATTTTGAAAAACTCAAAAAACGAAAAAATCGAAAAAAAATATTTCCGTTGGGATTTCGAAATTTTACTTTATCCGGTTCAAAAGCACATAAAAAGCACTTAATTCCTATGCTCTTGGATTTCGAATGCATGTACTTTTTCAAATTTCGAAAAGTCTGAAAATTTTTCAAAATCGAAAAAACATACTTCCGGTACAATTTTTGAGTTTTCTTGTGCATGGTTCGAGAGCACCTAAATAGCACATAATTCCTGTAGCATTAGATTTGTAATGCATGTACTTTTACAAATTTCGAAGTCTCAACATTTTCCAAAATTGAAAAAAAATACTTCCGGTTGGATTTTTGAAATTTTTCTTGCATCGTTCGAAAGCACTTAAAAAGCACTTAATTCTTATAGCATTAGATTTTGAATAAACCAATTTTTTCGAATTTTGAAAAACTCAAAAAACGAAAAAATCGAAAAAAAATATTTCCGTTGGGATTTCGAAATTTTACTTTATCCGGTTCAAAAGCACATAAAAAGCACTTAATTCCTATGCTCTTGGATTTCGAATGCATGTACTTTTTCAAATTTCGAAAAGTCTGAAAATTTTTCAAAATCGAAAAAACATACTTCCGGTTGGATTTTTGAGTTTTCTTGTGCATGGTTCGAGAGCACCTAAATAGCACATAATTCCTGTAGCATTAGATTTGTAATGCATGTACTTTTACAAATTTCGAAGTCTCAACATTTTCCAAAATTGAAAAAAAATACTTCCGGTTGGATTTTCGAAATTTTTCTTGCATCGTTCGAAAGCACTTAAAAAGCACTTAATTCTTATAGCATTAGATTTTGAATAAACCAATTTTTTCGAATTTTGAAAAACTCAAAAAACGAAAAAATCGAAAAAAAATATTTCCGTTGGGATTTCGAAATTTTACTTTATCCGGTTCAAAAGCACATAAAAAGCACTTAATTCCTGTGCTCTTGGATTTCGAATGCATGTACTTTTTCAAATTTCGACAAGTCTGAAAATTTTTCAAAATCGAAAAAACATACTTCCGGTTTAATTTTTGAGTTTTCTTGTGCATGGTTCGAGAGCACCTAAATAGCACATAATTCCTGTAGCATTAGATTCGTAATGCATGTACTTTTACAAATTTCGAAGTCTCAACATTTTCCAAAATTGAAAAAAAATACTTCCGGTTGGATTTTTGAAATTTTTCTTGCATCGTTCGAAAGCAATTAAAAAGCACTTAATTCTTATAGCATTAGATTTTGAATAAACCAATTTTTTCGAATTTTGAAAAACTCAAAAAACGAAAAAATCGAAAAAAAATATTTCCGTTGGGATTTCGAAATTTTACTTTATCCGGTTCAAAAGCACATAAAAAGCACTTAATTCCTATGCTCTTAGATTTCGAATGCATGTACTTTTTCAAATTTCGAAAAGTCTGAAAATTTTTCAAAATCGAAAAAACATACTTCCGGTTGGATTTTTGAGTTTTCTTGTGCATGGTTCGAGAGCACCTAAATAGCACATAATTCCTATAGCGTCATATTCCGAATCTACGTATTTTTTCAAATTTCGAAAGGTCTCAACATTTTCCAAAATTGGAAAAAAATACTTCCGGTTGGATTTGTGAATTTTTTCTTGCATCGTTCGAAAGCACTTAAAAAGCACTTAATTCCCATAGCACTAGATTTTGAATGAAACCATTTTTTCGAATTTCGAAAAACTTGAAAATTTTCAAAAATCGAAAAAAAATATTTCCGTTGGGATTTCAAAATTTTACTTTATACTGTTCAAAAGCACATAAAAAGCACTTAATTCCCATGCACTTAGATTTCTTTTAAGTGTTGCCTATCGATAAGTGCTCTGCTAGCTTGATGATAAGCTAGCAGAGCACTTTTGATTTTTGATTTCTCGCTAAACGAGAAGAGCACAAAAATTTTGAATACAGCACAAAATTAGCACATAAAAAGCACAAAATTCTGGTACAGATTAAATTCATTTTGGGCACTTTGCTCTGCTAGCTTTATGGAGGTGTTTGTGCATTCATTTTTTCACCACATATTTATTCATTCTTCAATATTCTACAAAAAAATTGGCGAAAAAAAAATCCAATATCTTGACAGATACCGGCTGATGAAGTGGGGGTGGGAAAAAAACGTCAGTTATTACCACTTCACTAATTACTGCTATAACTCCGTTAATATTTGGAATTTCTAAATTT